>JADLZL010006425.1:0-32391 GCA_015844335.1 Chrysopogon serrulatus
TATGTATTCAACTTCCATTATGCTTGTCATTACATTAATCTATACCTAATATTTAGAGTGCTAAAATTTTATTCTATTTATTTTGTCCACCCACTATCTCTAACAACGGTGACCCGAAATATATAACCCATTTATCCTTCAGGTAGTGCTACAGTTTTTTTTTCTTCTCTGATAATAAAATCTAAAAGATAAACCTTTTTACAAATGGGTTTTCAGGAGAGATGATGCTCAAATTTAGTATATATCTCTCCTGATACCCAAAGTAGATCTCTTAAATAGGTACTCTGTTGGAGGATGATACAGTAATGCCGGAGACTATTCTGGGTTTAGGTGCCCTTTTGGGTTACCAGTAGGAGACAACCAGGTTTCCTCTGTCTTGCTTTGTTTATTGACTAGACTAATAACATGATATAAGCCGACCGATAAGACAAGCCGACTGGTTTGGTGTGAGAGAAAAATACTGTTCGAATGACTGATAAGTCCGGCTGATAAGACAAGAAGTTAGAACAATTCGCATCTAGCAATAGTAGACAAGGAGTCCGATTTCAATACATATTGGACAACGCCCTATATATCTTGTATGTGACATGGACTCAACAATGACATGGACTCATGCCCACACTCATGTAAGTTACAACTCACTCCTAGCGTTTCCGGTTCCTATACATATTTGCACGGAACCTTTGCTATATATAACTAATAATAAGGGAGAATATATATGAACTGCTGTACTGAATCTATTAAAGTTTCGGAGAGGAAGTTGAGCCCGACGCATTGGATGCTCGTCACTTTCATCCCTTTCAGAACATTTCTTAATATTCTCAGTTTCGATCGTTTGCACACTGGAGTGGCTCAATCTGTATCGGATGAATAATCAATCAGCGTGACAGGACGTCTCAATCCCACATCTTGTTGCGTTTGAGTATGGAGACGATTCTGCTACACATCGGCACACCAGTCGATGGACCGGTATCCGCTATCCGGCCTGTGAAGCTAGGAACATTTCATTCACATTATGAACATTTCATTCATTCTGCTGTCTGGAGGTAGCTTCCCCTCATAACTATACAATACCCAACGTCAGCATCTATCTGTTTCTTATTTTATTTTTGTCTTCAGCAAATTAAATAAACTGTCGTGAAAGGCTGAGGAACTAAATAAACTATTGTGCATGGCCTGTTTGATGTACGGAATTAAAATTTAGCTAGCTAAAATTTTAAAATAAAACTTTAGCCAGCTAAAAGCTTTTTAACTAAACTTTAGATGAGATGTTTAAATGCTCCAGCTAATAGACTCAACTAAATTTTAGCCGGCGGCTTTAGCTATAGGTTGAAGTGGCTAAACTCAGCAAAATTTTAGCTAGTTGATCTTTTAATTAGGCC
Source organism: Chrysopogon serrulatus (assembly GCA_015844335.1). Taxonomy (NCBI): domain Eukaryota; kingdom Viridiplantae; phylum Streptophyta; class Magnoliopsida; order Poales; family Poaceae; genus Chrysopogon; species Chrysopogon serrulatus. The sequence continues at coordinate 1,383 of JADLZL010006425.1, forward strand.
GATTAGATATCTAGCAACTAAATTGCTTGCTAAAGTTTAGCCAGTGCGTCGAAACATGCCTTAAAGGTCTCTAAGGTGAGCTTGCTTGTGTGCGCTGAGCGTGCACACACAATTGAGCAAGTTCGTTGGCTTAGTTTGTTTTATTTCTTTTTTTTTCTCTTTTGAAATCTAGACTAGTCCATTTTAGACCTCATCTAGATGGGTGGATCAGTTTTGATTTGATTCTCCTTATGATCACAAATAGCTGTGGCGGCGTGTCCGACAGGCCAGCGGCGGCTTCTCGTTGTGGTGCGTCCGCGTGGAGGTGGCGGCTCCCCTATGGCATGTCGGTGTGGAGGCAATGGATCGGGGTGGCGTGGAAGAGGCTCTCCAGTGGTGGTGGATGAGGCATTCGAGTGGAAGAAACTCTCGCACAAGAGACAAACTAACGAATGAGAAAATAGCTAGGCACAAAGGAGGGGTGCAATGGTGGGGGATCATAAATTGAGACCAAAAGGGTCCATGTCTACCCCTGATTTTAATTGATTCTTAATAGTAATAGTGCTTATTGAACAATAAATGTTGAAAATCTATGTGGATTATAGCACTAATGGCTCCTTGCAACTTTAACGTGAAGGTCCGCCATTATTTAGGTGGTCTAGTAGATAGTCTACTAGAGTGTGTGCTTTTTTTTCTTTTTTTACTTTCTACTATCTAAATAGGATAGATAGTGTGCTTGGATGTCCTAACGAACTGTGCGCCTACAATGCTACCTAGCAAGCATGGCAAAGTTAGCCCTGGCAGCTGTTTGAATTGTTCTTGCATACAGTACGAGCCTGTTACTGTAGGGTGCACTTGAAGTGCACGGCGAGCTACCAAGCAACACAGCAAGCTGTGTCCACGCCAAGACCACCTCACCGAGAAACATGATGCATGCATGCTTGCACGCACACCCAAAGCTTTTTTTTATTGACAAAAGCACACCCAAAGCTTCGTGAAGACGAATGTCAACAATCTCTTCAGAGCTGTTATTAGTTAAACGAAATTATTCTGTGTTTATTAAGTAAATATAAGTTGGCCATTCGTAGTGTCTTCACCCGACCAAGTGCGGGAATGACAACTTGCTCTGTTTTGGCTGTGTGATCTCAGAAACCAGATTATGACCATTTGCTCCCTATATTGTGCTCGCACTCTCTTTGTGTCGATTATAGATACTTCATCTATCCCCTTTTAAGTATCACTCTGGTATTCATACTTATGAAATGTTTCTAAATTTGGTTAGATTTATAGAAAATATTAGCAACATTTATATCTCTAATTAAGTATTATAAAAATAGATTCAATCATCTATCTAAAATTATACTAATTAATATTTTTTGTATAGTACTGAGAACGACAATAGAAAGAAGAGAAGGAAGGAGTATTTGAACTTCCAAACACAAATCCAACCGTATTATTGTTTTTGTAACGCAACGGGGGCTACCTATTACTTGTTCAATCAAAGTGTTTTTTTTTTTTGGAAAACTGTTCAACCAAAGATTTTGGTGATAAACGAAAACGGGAAAAAGGGGAAAGAGCACTGCATTTTGTCCCAAATCGTCAATCACGTCATGGAGCAGTAGGTGACTATAGCGATATACTCCTATAGGATAAGACATCGAGAGATGACAAGTGTATTGTACTTAACTTATACGTACCGGGTATGGCCGCGTATGCAGCCCTAGCAACGGTGCACGCACACATCCCGCCCGGAACAAGACTTTGCTGCGGGTCTACGTGGCCGCGCCGCAGCCACGGGAGCCGGCGAAGGCAGATCCGAATCCTGGCACGCGCGACACGGATGGATTCGGTCGCCTCTGCTTGTTCCATAGCAGGAGCGAGTCGCCGAGCTGGATCGGTCGCTGTTCCTTCTTCCGAGGCCGGAGGCAGCACGGGATGGGCCGTTTCGCTCGCCATCGGATGTGGTCGCGGTCGCGGTCGCGCAACAGGACCCCCCGGCTCGATCCGCTGGAGCTTCTCAAGAGCCTGTGCCTTCCTCGCCGTGTGCGTGCTGCTGCAGCTGCTTTGTCGACTGGATTGGCCACCTCTTCAGAAGCTGGAATGGAGCTGGGAAGGGAGGGTTTGCGCATTGTATGGACGAGAGGATGAAGTGGATGAGTCACGACTGGCCCCCACCATCCCCATGCGTCACAGGGATGCATGGGCAACCCCAACGCCACGCTGTACGCATGTTTGTCAGGCCAAGGCTCTATGCACTCATCGTCCTCTATTTCTCTCCTCTATACTGCTCAGTCAGCAAAATTCTTTCCTCTATATCTAATTCTCCCGCATCCATCCATCCTCTATATCATACTCTATCCACTGTGGGACCCACTTGTCACTTTATCTAAATATATCTATGTGACATCTTGTTTTGAAGAATTTATTGCAACAAATTTAATGATGCAATCGGAATTTAATTTAGGTTTTTCATTTGTGGGTTATAACGTTTTTTAGCAAATAAAACGGTGGGGCCTGCAGCTGCATGCATCTTCTCTCTCCTGTCTCTGTCCCGTGCATGCATGCAGATTCTCTCCGGTATCGCGCCATTTCTGGCAGACGCGTGCCCGTAGCGTGGAGCATGGAGTACCCCGTTGCAGCAGATTATCTCCGGTAAAAACTGAGATGGCGCGTGCGTGGCCGGTACCGGATGCATTTACCGCTGCCGCTGCGGTTAGTCTAAAAGAAAACCTAACGAGTTGATATGCTCGCAGATTATCAGTGTAGCTTGCATAGAAGCTCATCATTCCAACTGACAAAATATAGAAACACCTGCTAGAGAGTGTGTTGCGGATAAAAGCAGAGTTTCTAGAGCATACTTTCATCTAATAAAGTCTGAACTCTACGAAGAAAGAGAAATACAGGACCACGGGAAAGCAAATTTGACTAGTATAGCCTGTGATAGAGAGGTAGTGACTCTCGTACTCTGTGCTAGTGTCCTAAGGCTATGCGCACTCACGTCCGGGGAAGCGTCCGGTACGCGCTTTCCGGACGGAAATCGCCGCTAGCGGCGTCCGGGCCGTGACGTGGCATCCGGAATCTCGCTCCCCGGACGCCAAACTCGGCGCGTAGCGCAGGCGTCCGGGAGCGCTGTGGCGGGGAGGAGAGAGAAGGGGGGCGGCGAGGCGGGTGGAGGAGAGAGGGCGGCGGCGCGCTCGCCGGCAGGCCTCGCCGCCGTGCCTGCTCGCCGGTCCGCGTGCCGAACGTAGAAGGAAGGCGGGAGGAACAACAAACAGCAGCGGGGCGGAGCTCGGGCCGCACGCTTCGCCGTGCCCAGCGGCGTCCTTGTCCTCGCCTCTGCTCCGCCGTGCCGCTTCGCGCCTCTGCTCACACCGCCCGGCAGGAGCGGGGCGGAGGCCGGGCGGCCACCAGCGGCTCGCGCCGCGAGCCCTGCCAGCGAGCCCAAGGCGCCTGCCGCCACGCTGCCCGCCGCTGGACGCTGCCTGCCCCACGCTCGCTGTCGTCTGCTCGGGAGGCGGGAGGGAGAGAGAGAAGGCACGCCGTCGCCCGCGTGAGGGCGCACCGGCGGGGCGTGCGCGCGCCTCGCCCCGCGCGGGCGCCGCCGGGCAGCGTGCGCGTGCCACGCCCATACAGGCGCCGCCGGCGCGTCGCTGGCGCCGCCGCGCCCAGACCGCCGCCGCGGTCGTGGCCGCCAGCCTCGCCGTCGGTCGCAGGCTCCATGGCCGCGAGCCTCCCCGTCCGATCCACAGGCTCCGGCGGCGCGCCGCGGCTCCTGTCCGCCGGGCGCGCCGTGGCGAGCCGCCGCAGCGATACCACGCTTCGGAGAGGAAGCTCAGCCGCCTCCGAGCCGGCGCTTCGCCCGGCTTGCCCGCGTAAAGCCGCGAGCTCACGGAAGGGCGGGCTCACGGAGGGGCGCTCGCGCGCGAAGCTCACGGAGAGGGCGCCGGTCACCCGCACCGCGTGAGCTCGTCGAGCAGCGGCGCTGGCGCCGCCGCGCGCCACGGAAGGGCGCTCGCCTCGCGCCATGGCCGTCCGCCGTGGAGGCCCGCCCGCGCGCCCGGCCCGCCCGCTGCTCCCTCGCCCGGCCAGCCGCCGCTTCCCTCGCCGGCCCGCCGCAGCTCCCTCGCGGCCAAGACGCCAGCAGCAGCAAGCGGCGAGCTTGGAGAGGAGGAGGAGGCGGCGGCAGCGGAAGACGGAGCAGCATGACCGGTGGAGAACTGGAGAAAGGGAAAAGAAGAGGAAAGAGAAGAAGGGAGGGGGGAGAGAGAGGTGTCCGGTGGTGATTTAAAAAAAAAAAAAAAATTGTGGGTCCCACTAATAGAGTAGAGAAATAGAGGATGAATGAGTGCGGAGGAAGATGATATAAAGGAGAGAATATTGATGACCAGGACGGAAGATTCCTTTTAAAGGATGAATTTGGAGGATGACGAGTGCGGATAGCCTAACAAGTTTGTTTAGCTTGAATAAAAAGTAGGAATACATGTGGACATAGAAGATCCTAGACTCCCAAGCCTATAATGCAAACTACCACAAGCCTAACCCCCCGGATGCAATACTAGGGACTGGTGCACGACATTTGTCTTCTTTCTTTAGCGTTTTCTGACACTTTGCAAAGCAAGCTGCAAGCCACCATCCCCCACATCACAGCACCCTCAATCTATGCAACCGTGCTAATAGCCTCAACAAAAAGCTATGACACACGTAGGAACGGATACAATGAAGCCATTTCTTTCCAAGCGCACGGTATATCTACTAATTTTCTCATGGCCGCACTACCTTGCCATCTCCTGACCCTATTATTTCTCTCTCTTCTACATTTTTTGGGTCATGTGAGAGATGTTGGTGGACACCACTGTACCACAAGCAGCACATGCTGAGGTTGCTGCTTTGCCACAACCTCACAACAAAGGGCTCTGTAGACGCTTCTAAGATTTATTGGGTGGGGCATCTGGTTCTTCTGCAGTCTATTATGACAGTTGTCGAGCCATCACCTGTTTGCTTTTTTGGTATACCTAGCATCTGAGCCTACGGTGGTCAGATGAGGCACCAAGCTATACCATGGAGCGTTGGACACACCCTCACAACACACTCCTGCTACCTCTTATTTTTATTAGATGAAGCCACTGTATCTTTTGTATGACACTAACACGCTACAGAGCTACCATTCATCGTGGCATGGAGGACCAAAGCGGACATGGCCTTTCGAGCAGTACTCCACAATGTTGCCTCGAAGGAGCCCTGAGACTATCCTTCTGGCGACCTAGCCCACATTATGCAATGTGCCCAGGAGGAGCAAACGCCAACAAGTTAATCGAAGGTGGTCGGCCTACGATTGTTTAGTAACACCTACGAGTTATGCTTTGTTAGTCGTAATAGGATTGGATAGACGGGTGGCAAAACAACTACATAACGAGAAATTGAGAATACAATTATGTTCTTCCTCCTTCTACGAGTAAATGTCCTTCGTGTATGGTGTTTTGCATGCACAGTCTACCTTCTCTTCCGCCTCTTCTTCCATTGGGACACTAACACTTGTCCTGTATCAATGTCGAGGATCCTTGGCATCCACCTTCTCTTCTGCATCTTCTTCAATTTGGACACTAACACCTATGTTGTATCAAAGCCAATGATCCTTGGCATTCATCTAGAGCGGCTTGTGTTGGTTTGTAAGCCTGCTTATCAGCTCAAGCCCGCATCAGATCTTCATTTCACATTCATCACCACAATCACAATCGGATCTCCATTTCACATGTTGTATCAAAGCCAACGATCCTTGGCATTCATCTAGATCTGGCTTGGCCGAATGTTTGGGTGCCTCTATGGCATTCATCTAGATCTAGCTTGTTCGACTGATCTATAAACGGTTTGTGTTGGTTTGTAAGCCTGCTTATCAACTCAAGCCCACATCAGATCTCCATTTCACATTCATCTGCCACAATCGCAATCGGATCTCCATTTCACATTTATCTGCCGCAATCGCGGATCATTGATCCAAACATGCGGCTGGTGCTGATATCCACCCAAATCTGAGAACTTGTTGCATCATCCATCTTAATTAATACACGTGTTACGTGAATCGGAATTAAAAATTAACTAATTTCAATAATACACGTGTTACGTGGATCGGAATTAAAAATTGACTAATTTCTACTGCAATCTGCCCGATCAAGATGAAGACGTGTGCAGCCAAGTAATAGCCTTAAGTTCAGACGGTTTGGAGTGAAAATTCAGAAAGTGGAACACACATTGGGCTCTTGCGACGTCAACAGTAACCAAACATGTGCCACGGAAGAGCTTATTCCAAAGATATATTAGCGCATCACCAATTCACTGTTGATGGTCCAAACTCTTACACATACTCTATAATATCACGAGCAGCAAATATACATTCCGCCTAGACCCGACAAGGTGATCTAACCAGCTTGTAATCTGTCATCGCCATCGGTCCTGACAATCGTTCAAGCTAGATACAACTATTCCATCCCTCAGCTCCCTCAGTTTGAGCAACCAAAGCAGTTCAGCTCAGCCGCTCTTCTTTGCGATGCTGTGTTCGCCGACCTCATGTTTCGGAGAGTCAGTTCCACTGTAGAAGGAGGCCTCACTTGAGGCGTCCGAGTCTGCGCCATTAGCCTCCTTCTCAGCTGATTCAAGCAAGCTATTGGTTGAACTGTGCAAAGATCCCATCTTCTTGTCGTCCTCCTGCATACGCTCGGCGTAGCTGTTGTACTCAAATGTAGCTGGGTTCTTTCCCCCGAACGCCGAGTCGAGCTCCTCCATGTCGAAGACTTCTGCCATTATTTTCTGGCTCTCCTTGTCGTTGGAGTACACAAACTTCACCTTCTTGCGGGTCTCATGGTCCAGGAACGGCTTCACTATCTGTCAGTTGCAATTATGGTTAGACTGGTTGCTGTTTCAATCAATGGATAACTTAGGGGATGAAAGCAGTGCAAAATGGTAATAATGGCGAGGGATTCATTATTGCTGCCATATCCACAACACGAATCTACACAGTGCATTTTCAGTGAGCATCTGTTACGTATCATATAGTTTAATTTCCATGATTTGGGTCCCAGTCTAGGGAAACATTAGAGTAACAACACATCATGCAACACAGATGAAGAAGATCTGCACATTCGAATTTTAATTGTTCAAATTCATTAAGAATGATATTACCAAATTTAATTATTCAACAAACAAGAATGGAAACGTAATAAATAGTAGACTGAATCCCATTACTATGAACCTATTTATAGCAACATCATGGTAGGCTGGTAGCAATCACTCCCATACTGATGCACCCATGAGAATGGCAGAAAACAGAAGAAATGCTGATTCTTAAGTGAACAGAAGAAAGTAGGTAGTGGTCACCTTCCAGAATGATTCAAATATCCTAGGAGGGTTGTAAAGGATTGCAAGCCCCAACCTCTCAGGATAACAGTCTTGCAAGACATTGACAGTCTCACGGGTCACCTTCAGTGGTGTGCTTCCCAATGTCCAGCACTGGAAATCTGTCAACCATACCATCTTTTTCTTGATCTTCTGGCAGGTTCATAATTGCTTTCTCCAGAGAGTAGACAAGATATTTGATCTGCCCTGTTGCTGAGGTAGTGTTCTGCCACATTTCAAAAGGACCAAAAATACAACTTTTAAAAAATAGATGTTTTACATTTGATCAACAAGCTTCTGGAGCCTAGACTGCACAATGATATTGGTTCATCAAATCAATATCAAACACCTTAGTACCTTACGCATGTAATAATCCTTTAAGTAAACTAACACCATACAAATTCAGTAGTTCAGACTACTTTGGTAACTAGGAATTAGGAAATGCAATTTCAACAGATGATCGTCAAGGTAACTAAGGGAAAATAGAGAGAAGGTACTGAAGGTAATTAATACATACCTTGAAATTCACCTTTTTGTTACTCCTTGTACTTTGATTTTAAAAAATTTGGATCATAAAGATTGATTGATCAAGTGTTTCACATTTGTTGTTCAATATACTCATATCGGCAAGCTTAGCACTTTGCAAGATAACATGCCTATGGTTATTTCTAGATGTTCTTTGTAACTAGATCATATGATTAATTCTAATCTCCAAGCATATTAGATGACAGGTATATCTAATGCAGAACACCTCTGCAAGACGAACAAAAATTTCAATAATCTGAAGATGTCAACTCAATTATTTCGAGAAAGAGATCCCAAAAAAATAATTTTGAGAAATTTAATATCCAGTATCTAAACTAACCTCCAAGCCAGGCCTCAATACAAGAACAGTTCTGCCATGTTTGTCCTTATAGTCTGCCCTATATATCTTTCCAGTCTCTGCTTCCACTGCAATATCATCCTGAAGGAGGAGAAAGGATGAAACAATCTTATTATATGTTGTTTAACAGCAAAATATGAGATACTTTGTGGAAACAACACAAGCAGCTTTTGAGCAGGTTGTTCATCCCCATTCATTCAAAATAATATCCTTAAATTAGCATTCTGCCTATTCCTCCTACACTGAACTTTCAGATAGCTTCTAGGTCAAAGCATTATAAGGGGAAAAAAGAACACAGGGAGAAGATGTTCCCATAGCCTTTCCCTATGCAGAGGGGTATGTGCTGTACCTTTTAGAGAACAGACGATCTACCAACTGAGCTACAAGGAGCCCCTGCTTGGCTACTTTCTCACTAAAGTTTCAATGTATTGATCTATGTACTGCCTGTAATCATGTTATCTTTAATCAAAACCAACATACCCAACAGATGTTTTCAGGTTTGAATGCAAGCCGCCACTTCACAGCTGCTTTCATCATTTTACTAGCTTTCGGCACATTCCAGTTCCTTGCTCGCAGAAATCTCGCTAACGATGCATCTGAAAGGAAGTCTTGAATGGCTGCTGATGAGTGCTCACCAAGCTCCTTGCGTAGTTCATTTATCTGCTCAGAGACACAGTGCAGCAAGTAAGGACTTACTAGAAAGTACCTAACTAAAATCTAGCAGAGATTGTCTAGGCAAGGTTGCTCTTACTTTTTCTTGCTGTTCTTCTAGGGGCAGGGTCTTTTCAGTGGTACCTCCATTGCTAGACTTGAATAGAAAGGACATTACAGTACCTTGAGGAAGCAGCTCCACTAGATAACTACAAACCATGCATAAATGCTATTAGAGGAAGAATAAACACACATAAATTAATTTTAATAGGCTACTTTGTGCAAAAAGTCAAAAAGAAAAGGTTAACAAAATAACATACTGAAAAATTAACAGCTTAATTAAGAGGGTGCGGCAAATTTTCAGGTAAATACCTGAGGCTAAGAAGAGGTCAGCTTTTATGTGCAACAGTTACAAGTTAAATTAGTCCATCCAGTCACAAGAAGCAGTAATTTGAACAATGGACATACTGACATAGATACAGTGCCATAAGCACACCTTTGGACATTGTATTGTACCAAATTATACGTTTGACTTCAAAAGTTACGAATGTATTGATCTATGCAGACCATTTAGGGCCGCAAACAGAAATACATAGAAATGCAATTGAACATAAAACTGGTTGACTGCAGTCTCTGGAATAGCATTTCTTCACAATACCAGGGAGTTTCGGAACATTAAAATTTTCTGTTACAATGATATTCTAATAACATGACAAGTGCGTATTGCCTTCTTACTGGAGTGTTATGGATGCCATACTTTGAGTATGAAGGTAAAAGAGAAAACAAAATCTAGGTATATTAAATACAGAGAGCAGTCTGCAGCTGATGACCGATTAAATGCCAAACATCGAAATCTCCGAAATGGGGTGGGGGGTGGGGGTGAGATGGGGATGGGTGGGGAGGGGCATTAAATAGGGCAGGCCGCTAAATTCCAGTCAGGAGTCGATCGCATCCATGACGTATGGGGAGTGGACTGGCAAAGCAGCAGCCATGACGACGCGAATGCGACGACCGCAAAATCCTAAGACGGCAGGCCGGCAAGGGATGATACTGGAACTCGGCCGAGGTACAAGCTGTTGTTGGTCCTGGCACGAGGCAGGAGTGGATCTGGTAGCGCTTCACACCGCCAGGTCGAGATCAAGGTAACGCAACGCGGTACCGCCAGTGCGCAGCTCCGATCTTCCAGAGCCAACACGACCGGCGAGAACCGCCGGAGCTGGACGAGGAACGGATCAAAGCCCCACCTCGCCTCGCCTCACCTCACCTCACCTCACATCCACGAAGAACCCAAAACAAGCAATCTGGCAAGGAAGAAGTAAAGCAGCTGGGAGCAGGAGGAATCTAATCTCACCCGCCAAACACGGCGCCCAAACCCCAACCCCGACAACAACCGGGAACTCGCAGTGGCCGGAACCCCGATCGCCGAGAACTGCGAGGCGGCACGAGGGAAGGAAGGAATGAAGGAAGGGAGATAGATCGAGAGAGAAGCACGAACCTGGTTCGTTTCCGGTCGCCGGCGGCCGCGTTCGTGGGAGTGGCGGCTCCGGAAGTGACGGAAATGTAGCAGTTGAGGGTCTGGTGGGGTTGGGAGTGGAAAGTGTGGACCACCGGGGGTGGGGGAGGACCGGAGGAGGGAGCGACTGCGCGGGCGGGGGCGGTGGGGAAAGAAAGGAATCGAGGAAAAGGGCGTGTGTGCGCGAAAAGAAAGAAAAGAAAAGAAAACAAACAGACACAGGTGCTCGGCGTGCGAGACGGGTAGGAACTAGGAAGTCGCCGCTCCGGCGCGTGGAGGTGCTGCTGCCCTTCTGGAGAAGGGCGTGTGCTGGACTGCTGATGCTGCCGTGCCACGGCCACGGCGGCGGTCTGTTGGCGCGTCAGGCGTCACCGGCTCGCGCGGGGATGCTGCCGCGCGGCGACCGTCATCTTCTTGATGTTGGCCGTGCACCGGGGCCACGGTACGTCGAAGTGGTTGGCTGTTATTCAACTACTGATGCGATAACCCCCGAGCAATACCAAGATATTTTCTTTTTTTTTCTAGGACTTACGTATAATGTGCGCGCTTTCAAGAGACTGAACATGTCCGTTTTATTAACTATAAATATCTCTATATTTGTTTTGTCAAATCATTTTAAATTTGATCACTTTATGCGAAAAATAACAATATGTTAATATCAAATGATCATACTATATTTGCTATAAAATCATTTCGTAGTGTCCTTTTGTGTTAATAATCATTTTTTAATAAACTTGATCAAACTTAGAGCAATCTGACTGGGGACAGAACCAAAAAAATATTTATATTTTAGGACATATATAGTTTATAGCATATGTTTACAAACAATGCAATAGCGAAGAACCAAACAACATCTTAAATTGTCAGCAGAAATCATTGTAACCACACTTATATTTAGGATAATAAGAAGATGTAGAATTTCACAGTATGTCCCCTTTTGTGAATATTGATGTGGCTATTTTCTTTTATAATAGGCCACACGATTAGTTAATACCGAGACTTTCATATTTACTGTTCCAATATCCGATAGACATTTCTAGGTGTGTTTGCTTCCAAACGTCCAAATCTGGTTTTCAAAAGAAAAAAAAAAGGTCAAACCAAACTATGATATTCATGAACTAGTTTAACATTGTATTCGAAGCCTATATTTTTACAATTCAACTTTTGCTCAGTTTTTTTTTTTTTTTTTTTGTGAAGAACTATAGCTTGGTTTTGGCCATGCAGTTTTGATATTAGAAATTGATCACTGAACTGTTAACATTGGGCAAATTTAGACAACTAGCACATTTCAAAGGCAATTTTGTATCTTCTGAAAACTAATGAATTTTTTTCTATAAAGGTTCGTAATTAATCCATTAAACTATTGTGAGAAGTTTTCTGAAAGTATATCCTTTCTATTTGTACTCAATTTGAAGTTATTGGATCATATTTATGGCTGCTCGTAGTGTTTTATTGTATACAGTCATGCGAGCTATTTATCAAATCATCATTCTATACTATATTAAACCTAGAGATCAACCAAGAGAATAAATACTCAAATGGATTACCAAATATGCTGGAGTTAAATAAATCAAATTATTCGCAGGGCTTTTGATGCCATATTAGTTGCAATGGCTAATTTTTTTTTTTTTCTACGTGTGGTGGAGCATGTCACTTGCTTGGGAGATTGTTATTGTCTTCCATATCTTCTATTTACTCATAGCCCGATATGAATTCTCCTGGTCCATATCGGGTACAATTTATAATGTAAAATGGCAATCTAAAGAAGTAGCAAACATGATTTTAGCCATGGAAAAAATAAATAAATACTAGTAATTCTGAATAGAGTGCCTATAGACATATTTGATCCTTAGAAAATTTTGGTATTGCTTTCCTTTTTTCTGTTTTGAAATTAATTAAATTAGTTATGATTATTTACCATATATACTCATTTGTTATTATTTCCATATAATAAAAACCATATTTGAGACCAGCTAAATGGTCAAAGTTATTCGGTACTGATAGTTCGATGGTCAAAGATTTCTAATTTTATAGTTACACTGCTAAAAATAAATTTGGACAATAACTAGATGGCGGCATAATTTGAGAGTGTGTCGCCAAAAAAGTTGATTTATTTTTTTGTCTTGAAGATAATGGAGAGCTTCCAGCTTTAGCGATCAATGTTCAATGGAGATGGGTAACCAGTTAAACGGTTCTACGGTAAATCTGACAATGGTTTGGGTTAAACTCGGTTTTTTGGTTTGGTTTTGTTTTCGGGCTGTAATGGTTTGAGGTGAAACAGGCTAAGAAGACTGTTGGGCTGGTTTGATTTGGGCCCTATTAAAGTGGGCTGATTTGGTTTGACTATCAATAATAGAGTTAATAATGAGCTTTTATCCTATCTATTTATTTTTTGTTTTTTGCTTATGGCTAAATATAAACAATAGCATGAGGTGCCAGTGAATTGATGGGTTAGAAATATATTTTAATGGGTTGAACGCAAGTGGTTTGATTCGGTGTAGATTATTGAAGTCACGGTCTAGCTTGTTTAGATTTAACTTTCAAATATACATGCTTTGAATTGGTGCGGATTTAATTTAGATCTCGACCCACTGTCAGCTTTATCCTTTATCAATAGATCGCTAAGGCTATCCGCACTCGTCGTCCTCTAAAGGCATACTCTAAAGGGAATATTCTGTCCTGGTCAGCGATATTCACTCCTCTATTTCAATTTCTCCCGCACTCATCCATCATCTATATATCTACTCTACACCGATGGGACCCACGTGTCACATTTATTTATCCCCACCGCGTTCCCTCCCCCTCTCTCTCTCCTCTATCCTCTGTCTTCTCCCCCGCACCGCTCTCCACGGGCGACACGGCGGGCACGGCGGCGGCCAAGCGTGCTCGGGCGGACCCTCCCTCCCTCCCCACGCCGGGCGGACCTCCCCCCATCCCGCTCAACTGGTCGGCTCACTAGGGGGCGGAGCTCCCGCCGCTTCTCCTCGCGGGCCCCGAAGCGCGCCTCCCGGCCGAGCTCCATCCCCGCGGCCGTGAGCACGCAAGCCGGAGGCAGCCGACCTCCATCCCGCCGCAGGCCGGGCGCGGCGCCGACCCGCCCCTGCCACCGACGCCGCGCCCTGAGGCCAGGGCTTTCGCGGCCCGGCCCTCACGGCCACGGACGGGCTTGAGGGCCGTCGCGGGCGAAGCTACGACGGCGGCAGCACTTCTTCCACGGCCTTCTCTCTTTTTCCCCGCGCCTCCTTCTCTCTCCTCTCGTCCCGGCGGAGGACGGCGGCAACGCAGGCCGGCCCTTTTCTCTCCTTCCCACAAGCCACGCGGGGACCCGCGCGCCGCGCCACGCAGCGCCGTAAGCGCCTCCCGCTATCGCGCCAAATGTGGCGGCGGGGGCGCCTGATTCCGGATGCCATGTCGGCGTCCCGGACGCCGCTAGGGCGTTTTTACGGCAAACGTGGCTTCCGGATGGGATTCCGTATTCCAGTGCGGATAGTCTAACCAGTTCAACGGTTCGATAGGGACCTCACGGGTCCGCTCTCTGAGAGAAAAAAAAATAGACATGGGCCTTTTCCAACCGGGTTCAACCCAAAAAGCTCCTACGGCCCACGCGCGCCGCGGTTCGTGCATCTCCATCCTCCGCCGTTTCTCCGCACTCTTCCTCCTCCGCGCCGGCCTACGCGACAGCTTCCCTCTCCCTCGACTGCGCCTCTGCAGCCTGACACGATGGCCTCGTCGGCGACGAGAGAGGTGCTCATGCTTGAGGCCCCGCCGCCGTCCAACCCTCGGCAGGGCCGTGGCGCGCGCCGCCGGACGCGGAGACCGTCGACGCGCTGCCCCTACATCGACGGCGACTACGGCCACGCGGCGGTGAAGCGGGAGGTCGACCGCCTCGTGGAGGAGGAGATGCGCCGAGGGAAGCGCAAGCCCGCAGACTTCCTCCGGGACCTGCCCCCTGTTCCCACCGCCGGATTCGAGGTACAGTCGTCCAGATTGCTAAGCCGCTAATGTATAATCGGAGAGTAGCTTGAATCTATAATGTTTTTCTGGGGATGTTAGGGACTTAGCAACAGGTTGAAGCCTCGTCGATGCTAGCAGGTGCGATCTGCGTTTAGGGTTCTAACTAGGGTCGAGCAGGAACTAGGGTTTGCGGCTGTAGAGGTCACAGTGAACTAACTTGGCTGGAAGAATTATGAATATATGTTTCCTGTGTTAAGAATTTGTGGAGTTCTAAGTGAATTAACTTGGTTGGGTAAATGTATATTTACATTTTTTAGACTTCTGTTGCATATGAAATCGAAGTTTTAGTTGATAACCCTTTACATTTGATCTGCGAACCATTTAATTGGGTTGTATAATAGGTATACCATCTAGCACAGTTTTCTGATCCCTTTCTGTAACAATGCATTATAAGCTGAGGTATCATGCTCTTGTAGTCTATCTTTTACTACTTCAGATGGAAATCATGTACAAATTAAGGATTTTTGTGCTGGATGTTTGCTTCGGGCTCAGATAAAAGCAGAATGCCCAGAAAAGGACCTGCTTATGCTTTTAGTTCATTGGATTGATGTTTACTTTGATGGATCTGAGGTTACACGTAATCTGGTTGTGATACTGAGGTCTGAGGATCAAACATGGACCTAACTATGCATCTCTAATTGAACATGTCTGGGAAGATTTTCTAAGTTCGTTTTTGAAATTTTTAACAGAAAATACTCTGTACCGTTTAGTGAGCGTTGCTAACTTTGACCTTTTGAAGCTACTACCTTCTTTTTTCATGTTTTTTACTTCCATAGACATCTTTGGTATACTTAAATTTTAACTATCGTGCCATATCAAAACCGAAACCGTGATGTGAATCAGGATGTTTCCAGGTTTTGACTATTTGAAGATCTCTGTGTGATGCAATAACATAAAATATGCTATAATTTTTGTTTCAGAATCATCCTATGCTCGCTAAAGAATATGAACGAGTTAGGGCTGGCAAACCTCCTTTTATGCTAGATATGTCACGCTATGGTTTGGAGCCACCTCCAATGAACAGGAGAAATGATGTTGGTGCCTGGAGACAGGCTCTACGGAATGCTCAGAGTCAGTTGCAGCATCAAATTATAAGGGAAGTCAGGGTATTACTTTTGGGGCATCTAGGGTTATGTGTTCATATTCTATCATATAGATACCTATTTACAGAACTGTGTGTCTATGTAGAAACTAAGGAAAGCATTTCTGTAACAGCTTACAAGTTTATACCGTGTAATAATCATGAATATGACCTGCAGTATGTGTAGCACTATGTGAGAAGTCTGAACTCTAAATCATGTATTTATAAGCTGCCATAACCATTCTTGACATGCCATTGTCAGAATAGTGCCCTTGCTTCTCCACAAAAGAAATGCATAAAAACTGGTGCATACTGAACTTTATCTCTCGATGGTTGCATTTTTCTACCCCATTTAATAAAAGTGTCACAAGTTCACGGTGACCTATGTTTTAATACTCTTTTCAATGATTTCTGTAAGGCAAATTTTGAATTGGCATCATCTCAATTGAATTTTGACCATTCATTTCTGTAATATATGGTTGATAAGTGATAACTATGAAACAACAGTCATAATAGTATAAATCTAACAGTACCTTATTTTTGTTATTAAACCGGCATATTAGCATTAGTATAAATGTATTCAAAGTTCGAATCGTGAAACTTTCATCCTTATAAAAGTGATGAATAGAAGAATAGTTGTTACTGTTATTCTATTGCCAAACAAACTTAGCTGTTTTCTTGTTTATGATAAATGGAAATTTGGTTGTCCCGCAGTTTTGAAGAATATGTTTTGAAACAGAGCTAGTCTTGCAGGATAGAGAACCTTGAGCTTATGCTGAAATATGGTGTCGATGTTTGGAAGCTCCAGAACAGACAAATGGAATCAGTTCTGTCTAGGTGAGTTAATGTCCATGCAGTCCTTGACAATGTTGTGTTTCTTTGCCTCTCATTTAATACTTTAGTTAGGTTTAATGGACTGTGCTATCGGTTCTTTGGAAGCGACAAAAAATGATGTTGTATCATACTTTTTGGCCTTATCTGTGATATGTCAGTGATAGTGCCAGCTTGGATGTCCACTAAGCACTCTACATGCTTTATAGGTTTAAAATATTACCAATCACTGTCACACTTATATGGCTTTGAGAGCCATCTTATATGCAGGATGCAAAAGATGGCTGTAGAATACAATGAAAGGATAGAAAATGTCAATCGTGAGAGGAAGTTCCACCAGGTTATAAGCATTGATCTCTTTATTGGGAGTTTGAGTCATGAACTCTTGATAATATTTCACAGGCAGCTCATAATTTGTTTTTTGATCAGCAAAATACTGGAGGACAGCTGCATGCTCTGACAATGGAATGGCAGGAGCTCTGTCAAAAGAATATAGCTATTCAGGCTGCCTGTGTTGACCTGCAGAATCAGATTGATCAGCTTAAACTTGAAGCAAAAGAACTGTACGTGCACTCTCCCCCCCCCCCCTCCCCCCCCCCTCCCTCTCTGCGTATGAATCGCCCCGCCTCTCTCCCTCTCTGCGTATGAATCGTGAAAAAAATACTTGTTAACAGGGGAATGCCCATTGACGACAACACTGGAAGCAACTTCGCAAGCATCATGAGGGATTTGAGGTACCGTTGTTCATGTGCCAGCCAGTTAACTTCAGACGCCATGCCAGACGCCACAAGACAGCCATTGCCTAGTTACTAGTTATGTTTACAAGTTATGCTGTTGCTACTACAGATACAGAGGTGACAAGGAAGAAGCTATGACACTTCAATGAGTTTGGGAGCTGAACGTTCCATTAGCCATTGGGCCTGCCTGACTGCAATTGTCATGTGGGCCAGTTTGCTTGACATTGAAAACATATGGAATGTGCCTAGCAATCCGACGACCTGTGCTGCTGAAAACACCTCATAGAGGAAGAGTCTAAACTCGTGTATTGCTGTCTGTTGGAGTGCCCAACCTGTGGCAAGAGAAACACAGCTGATGTTTGTCCACTTTCTTAGCGCTTGATATCATAACATTGATTTCTTGGTTGAAGCTTTTTTTGTTTAATTTTCTTCTTATTTATGAAAATACCTTGTGCGTGCTTACTCTTGCCCTCTTCAGAACGTGCTCAAGTGTTTGCAGGCAATGCATGTTGCTTTTGTGTGTGTGTGTGTGTGTGTAAGGATGAAAACGGTCGGAAACTGTCGAAAAACTCCTAAATTGTTTTCTATTTTTACATTTGAAATACGAAAACGAAAGCGAAAACGGTAAAGTCGAACATGAAAACGAACACGAACTTACGAAATATTGAGAATTTCGAAAACGAACCAATTTGAGCGGATTTATATCGAACATGGTCGATATACGAAAACTCAATACGGAATACTGACCCGCACGACCAAGTCCATGACTAAGTACTATATGATCAAGTTCAAGTGCATATAATAATTAATAAGTGTATAGTGAATGAAAATAAGGCTACGCACCATCTATATAGAAGAGGGTGGCGGCCACTAGTAAAAAAAAGAACGCAAGCTGCATGGTAAGCGAGGTTGTAATTAGGTCGCATCATATGTGCGATCGACCAAATTCGGTTTAAACCGAATTTTGAATTCAAAAAATTCAAATTAAAAGTAGAAAAGTAGAAAGCGGCCGAAAAATGTCTAAACCGTTTTTTTACTTTTACATTTGAAATCTGAAACATCCGAAATACTGGAAAAACGAAAACGATAAAACCGGACAAGAAAATACGAATTCGATCGGATTAAATATAGAAAAGCGATGCGGTTCGGTTCGAGATATTTCTATTCCGCTTTCAACCTTATGTGTGTGTGTGTGTGGGGGGTGGGGAGCTAAATCCGTAGCTCTGGTCTCCATTTTAGATCCAACGGTCAACAAGCGACCCTTTGAGGGGCGTTTGGTTGCCCATATATAGCACAACCGGGCTCCGAGGATACAACTTTAGCATGTTAGCGTGTTTGGGCTTGGCTCCTTAAATGCAAAAGGATGTCTCCTCAGATGCAAAATGCTGCCCGTAACCTGGCTGGATTCGGATTTTATTTGCGTTTCTGGTGAATCAGGTAACATGTAATTAATGTATATTAAGCAATATTAGTTTTTTAAAGTAGATTAAGATATTAAAAGTAAAATTAGAACTATATACGGTACGACTTTCACGTGGACAACCAAACAATATCTCTCGCCAGCCAGGCTTTATACTATAACCAACTAAATAAGAAGAGCTTGCACCATTGTAGACTGTCTCGCTTGAACTAGTTCTCATATACAATGCAGGCTCCATGGAGAAAAGATCCAAACGCCCCCTTGAAATCCCACCTGGCCGGCTCGTCCCCGGTTCCGACAGTGTCACTGCCACTGAAGAGCCACGACAGTAGACTCCAAGCTCTAAAACATAAACTAGTGCTCAACTCGCCGAAAAGGAAAGGAAATCTCCAGCCCACC
Organism: Chrysopogon serrulatus; assembly: GCA_015844335.1. Taxonomy (NCBI): domain Eukaryota; kingdom Viridiplantae; phylum Streptophyta; class Magnoliopsida; order Poales; family Poaceae; genus Chrysopogon; species Chrysopogon serrulatus. The sequence goes on from JADLZL010006425.1 coordinate 20,277, forward strand.
CGTGAATTCCCCCGGACTCACCAAACCACAGCGACAACCATGGCCGCCGCCGCCTGCTACTCGCCAGCGCGCATCAACATCTCCTGCTCAGCCACCACCACCTCGTCGTCGCCGTCAGCGCGCCCCCTGCGCGTGGCCGTAGTGGGGGGCGGCCCCGCGGGCGCGTCGGCCGCCGAGGCGCTGGCCTCGGCGGGGGCCCAGACGTTCCTCCTCGAGCGCAGCCCCGCGGGCGCCAAGCCCTGCGGCGGCGCCATCCCGCTCTGCATGCTCGACGAGTTCGCCATCCCGCGGGACCTCGTGGACCGCCGCGTCACCCGGATGCGCGTGGTCTCCCCCTCCAACCTCGCCGCCGACTTCTCCCCCGCGCGCTGCCCCCGGGGCGCACATCCCCATGCTCCGCCGCGAGGTGCTCGACTCCTTCCTCCGCCGCCGCGCCGCCGAGGCCGGGGCCGAGCTCGTCCCGGGCCTCGTCACCTCGCTCTCGCTCCCCGCGGGGCCCGCCGACCCCTACCGCGTCCACTACATCTCGTCCGCCTCCCCAGAGGGCGCGGGAGCGGGGCGGGGCGTGCTGGAGGTGGACGCCGTCGTCGGCGCGGACGGCGCCAACAGCCGCGTGGCGCGCGAGGTCGGGGCCGGGGACTACACGACGGCCATCGCGTTCCAGGAGCGCATCCGCCTCCCGACGCCGCCATGGCGTACTACGACGACCTCGCCGAGATGTACGTGGGCGGGGACGTGTCCCCGGACTTCTACGGCTGGGTGTTCCCCAAGTGCGACCACGTCGCCGTCGGGACCGGGACCGTCGCCGCCAAGCCGGAGATCAAGCGCCTCCAGTCGGGCATCCGGGCGCGCGCGGGCCCCAAGATCGCCGGCGGCCGCGTGGTCAAGGTGGAGGCGCACCCGATCCCGGAGCACCCGCGGCCGCGCCGCGTCGTGGGGCGCGTGGCCCTGGTCGGCGACGCTGCGGGGTACGTCACGCGGTGCTCCGGCGAGGGCATCTATTTCGCGGCCAAGTCGGGGCGGCTGTGCGGGCGGGCCATGGCGGAGGAGTGGGCGCGCACGGGCGCCGTGACGGAGGCCGGGCTGAGGCGCGGCTACCTGCGGCGCTGGGACGACGAGTTCCTGCTCATGTTCCGGTTCCTCGACCTGTTGCAGCGGGTGTTCTACGGCGGGAACGCCGGGCGCGAGGCGCTGGTGGAGATGTGCGCCGACGAGTACGTGCAGCGGCGGACGTTCGAAAGCTACCTGTACAAGCGGATGGTGCCCGGCGAGCCGTGGGGTGACCTCCGGCTCCTGTGGCGGACGGTGGCTAGTATGGTGCGCTGCGGCGTCATCGGCAGGGAGGTGGAGCGCCTGCGACGGCTGGAGCTGCAGCAAGGCTAGACAGGAGAACCGGGCTGCCGGTGTGCTGCTTAGTATTGCTTTGCTGAATAACATGTCATGCATTTTACCCTTTCTCATGGATATTGGTGATTTTTTTTCTATATTATTCACGAACGAATTCAGAAACAATGTATTGCAACGGACCAGAACAATTCCTCTGAATTTGGTACAGAATAATCTCTCTTTGTGCATGAGCAGAACTTATAAGCCAACTGATAAACTAAAACGGTTATTTTTTTTTGCAAGAGAAAAACATCGTTCCAACAACAGCTAATATAAGCTGATGTGAACAGGTTTGAAACTTTGTCGACAACCACAAAACAATGTATTGCAGTTTATGGTCAGGAACCATATATATATGGAACTATACACACAATGCGACTCGTTATCGTAATAACATCCCTCCAGATTAAGTCCGACACACAAACAAGAATGTAAAGTTGTTGTATCGTACAGGTACAGCAAAATTGAGATGCATTAATATAAACTGCATTACTCAGTAAACGATCTACTAGTGCCAATGGCCAATTACAGTGTCTTAATATATTGGAACAGGTTTTTAGAGAGTAATCACGCAACATAACAAACCAGCTCTCTGAAAAGCCTAGCAAAGTAATACAATACTTAACATTCCAATGAAACAATAATCAAGTCTCAGGGTCAAAATGACCATGGCTCCGTTTCTGCAGAAAATATGCCTCACCCATGTGCTCAACAGAATTGTCCAATCAGGCCTGCATTCATTGAGAATAACAAGGATTTGTTTTAAGATCATGGGAATGCTGATTAATAAACAATAATATTTTTGCAAACAAGTGTGTTGAGTTTGGTAATGTCACATGGAAAGGAAAACAGTACCTTGTTTGCAATGTTGTTGGAGAGCCAGTCAAGACCCTCATACAAACCTTCTCCTGTGGTAGCACAAGTGCTCTGGATATACCTACAGGTCACATTAAAACACAGCAGATTAAAAATACTTGGTCCACAAAGAATATGCTAACATACATAAATAAATATATAAATATATTTAGTAGGAAAAGCTATATACAGAAGAATACCACGAGTTGTATGGAACTAACAAGTTAAAATGAAAGATACAGAGAATAAGATGGACAATGCAACCATAAAACCAATTTAGTGTATGATAGTTGCCAGCACAAATGGATCGTGTAAGACTCTGACTAGTGAAACAAATCAATAATATCTTACCAGTGGCGTTGGCGCAGGGAATGGAGACCAAGCTTATCGGTGATCTCAGCAGCATTCATTGCATTTGGCAGATCTTGCTTGTTAGCGAAAACGAGCAAGACAGCATCCCTCAATTCATCCTGCCAGTGACATGTGGATGAATGCTCAAAACTTGTACAAAAAAAAAAGACAATTATTCTAAGAGTTTTATGTATGCAGCTTAGTCCAAATGTCACTGGAACCAGAATAATGAGCACCTAAATACAAACAAACTCATTAATCATATAGAGATCTTTCTACATGTTATAATAATATAGTAGTTCCAGAAAACAAATCTCAAGACATGTATTTGCTGCCTCCATACATACTTCCTGTAACCAGCCATTTCAGGTTGAATGGACCTACAGCTAGCCATGACCATAACTCATAATCCAGAAACCTAAATATTTCAGACGTACAGACATGTCCATGTGTATACTCCTCTGTTAAATAAGTTATATGATATTGCAAGTTAACCAGCCGATGGTGGCTTTTAAAAAAAAAAAAATCTTCAAAGGTAATTCTGGCAGCAAAATTTATTATGTTTCCCATAAGTCAGAGCAAGAAATTTTATTCCATGCTGTGGTATTGATACCATGCAATTACTTGACTCTTGGAAATTCTAGCAGCACAAACTTAAATTTAATTCATTATACACAAGTACACAACATTTGTAAGGTTCAAAGTCACTGATGATGCATATTGCCCTAGAAGCAGTAAATAGATCAAAGCGTCAAACTGAACATAGCTGGAAGAGAACGCTCTGAAAAGTCAAAATTATAAATCTAGTCCATGTAATTAGAAATGACAGCACATTATTGAACATGCAAAAATATAACACAAAACATGAACACAATTAATATACCTCATTCAGCATTCTGTGGAGCTCATCCCTTGCCTCAACAACACGATCTCTGTCATTACTATCAACAACAAAGATAAGGCCTTGGGTGTTCTGGAAATAGTGCCTCCACAATGGCCTGATCTGGGGTTTAAAAAATAAAATGTTGTGAGTTCAAGGTCTCTTAAACCTGAATACAATTAGATTTATTATCAGATGTTTTGAACAATCTTTCTGATACAGCACAGAAAAAGCTAGTGCAGCAAAGTTACTGGAACTAGGGAAGAGAGGCTTTGTATACTATTGTATTTTCGTATGTACCTTGTCCTGACCCCCGACATCCCAGACAGTGAAGCTAATGTTCTTGTATTCAACAGTCTCCACATTAAACCCTTGAAATCACAAAACAGTCAAAAGAAATTTGTCAGCTTTGCTCCTTCTACAAGAATAATGTGTTGTGGTCTTGTTCATTCAACAAAAGCCAAATATACATGATGGATATAACATATTGATACGAACAACTGTCTAACCACATCTACTAGCCAAGTAAAAGCATGCAGCAATAAAACAAGTTTGACAGATTAGGTTCAGTGGAAAATTCGTGATTCATATAGTTGTACTATTGTAATGCAGTGTGTTTTTGCGTTGGTCCATTTGCTAATGTTCTTTCTCTATTTTAAAAATGGGATAATTTCCACTTATCCTGAAACAGATCCAAACTAACAAGCATTGTTTATATTGTTGTTGCTTGTTGTGGATAAAAGGTATATAGAAGATCAATCTATACTGAAAAGCATAGAATAGAATAGACTCTTACCGATTGTGGGGATGGTGGTCACGATTTCTCCGAGCTTGAGCTTGTAGAGGATGGTAGTTTTACCAGCTGCATCGAGACCGACCATAAGGATCCTCATCTCTTTCTTGGAGAAGAGCCGGCTGAAGAGCTTCGTGAAGGTGAGCCCCATATTGCCACACCTGCAGAAGCCATTGAGCAACGGTTGTCAGCATTTCGTGATCAGCATTACAGAAGGCACAGCAACCAAAACCAACAAAGGAGACTCTAAGCATAGAGAAACGTCAGATCAGAGATTGAGCTCTCGACTAAATGTGCAGTGCCATTTTGTCTCGCTGGCATTTCATTCGACGGAATTATTTAGATCTTATGCAAACAATAACAGTCTACTAATTGATATCAAGAGAAGAGAAATGCGATCGCCTCACCCAAGAGCAAACCACCGCCCAAAAGATCACCTACGACTGACTCCACACCGCGCGAAACCAACAACATCACAGACCTATACCAACATAGATCTACGAGGCAGACCATAATGCCCCTCCATTTCTCATGAAAAAAAAAAATCCTAACTATGCAAACTCGAAACAACATTAGCACGCGGAAGCGCGGGAGCGAGATCCGACGGCCAATGTCCTGAACGGCAACAACAACCCGAAAAGCCAACACGACACGACCCAGAGCAGCATTCTACGCGCTCACAGAAGGCTCAAGAGCACAGATCTGCTGCACCCCTCATTCCACGACAGATCTGGAGCCAGCGAGAGATCGGTAGCGAGATCTTCGGCATTACCTCCTAGCAAACAGAATTGAAACGTGATCAAGAGAGGGAAGACAGAACGGCCTGGCACTGGCACCAACCTTCGTGGAGATCTCGGAGGCGCGCGCGATCTCGCTGCTCCCCTCTCCTCTCCTCCTCGGCTTCGGGCGGGGCGAAGAAAAAGAGGGAGACGAGTGGTTGAGGCCCGGGCCGGGGGTCGCCTCTGGGCTTCAAAAAGAGGTAGGGGGAGGCAGGGTTGGTGGGGCGGAGGCTGGGCCCGGTCTACATGAGCCCGTGGGGAGGTTAGCTTGCGGGTAGGCTGTGGTGCAGGTGAGCCAGGTCCAGGAGAGGTAGGCGTGCGCTCCTCGTTTGAAGCTCCAACGTGCAACCGACGCTTCGCGAACTCCTTTTTCAGATCAGAAGAAAAAAAGAAAGTCGTATGATATGAATGAATGAATATTGACACGTGTAGGTAGGCACGCGCATAGAGACGGCAACGGCACACGGAAAGGTGAAGTTTGGCAAAATTTTGGTGAGCTTTGCCAAAGCTCAGAATAAAAACAATTTTTAGTCTGGATGGTTGGCGTGTATAATTTTCTAACATTATTAGGTAGAACTCACACAAGCAGAAATAATCGTGCAAACATTTCGTGGTTGGTCTAAATTTTTCATGAATTATTTGTGATGTGAATGAGTTTAGCTAACTCTAGACTGAGCTCTATTTTTCAAGTTTTTTTAAATAGTTTTGTTAATGGTATTCCATATAAGTTTTAAGTATATTCTCCCTCTGTTTCAATGACATTTGTTTTTTTAAATATGTGGTTTGGTTATGTACTAATTGTCTATTCGGCTGTTAGTTTTGACAACAGTAGCGGCTGCTGAGGCTGGTTTTACATGTATGTCACAAAAATTTTTGCTAAAATGAAAGTCTACCGCTGCATGGCAAAGCCTCCTAGGTACTCCCTCCGTCTCTAGATAACGTTTTACATGTTCATGTTATAAGTTTGATTTAATTTATAAAAATACATATAATACTTATATCTTTAAATAATTTTGTTAAAAACTAAATTTAAAGATCTTTTTATGATACTAATTATGATATTAATTAATGATACTTATTATTTATAAAAATTACCAATAGTTGTTTTCCCGGGTTTAAAAACGTCATCTATTTAGGGACGAAGGAAGTACATAGTTAAAGCGAAAGAAAAACGAAACGTATGCTTTGGAAGGGAGAGAATATAATAAAGGTAATTGAACATTAAATTTTTAAATTTGATATGATTATATTCACTTAATTCTAATTATAAGACATTTTTGTCTTCTTTAGGTATATAGTTTTTGTTATGCACTTAGATGTACACTATTATGTCTATATACAGATGCATCTATGTCACACGTCCAACGCAGACGATAAGCGTCAATGGCAAGAACGGACCGAAAGCGGCTCATCAAATCGTCGTTCTTTGCCATTGTCTCGGTTGTTGCGTTCTTGAGATACTCACTAGAGAGCATCTTGATGATAGTACAATATACTCTATCCATCACTGAAGGAAGTGATTTTTAGAGTTGTCCTAATTCAAATGTTTTAAACTTTGACCAAATTTCTAAAAAAATATTAAGATTTATGTTATCAAATTATTATCATTAGATTTACCATAGAATATATTTTCGTAATATGCTCAATTTATATCCTAAATATTATTACTCTTTTTTATATAGTTAGTCAAAGTTAAAAAGTTTGACTGATACGATTTTTAGGAATCACTTCTTTCAAAGATGGAGGGAGTATATAGCTGCAGTTTGATTAAAAAATGTTTTCAAAAAAATTAATTATGTGTGCATGTTATTGTCACTACATTGTGCGCCTTATCTTACTACATACTCCCTCCATAGAAAGGATGCTATTATAGGGAGCATGTCGGGTTAAAGTGTTTCACGTTTAACCAAATTTCTAGTAACTACTATTTGCATTTATGGTCCCAAATCAATTTATTATGAAAATATATTTCATAAATATTTATTTATTATGATCAAATTTAATACACTAAAACATGGTATTGCTCCAAAATTATATGCTTTCGGCGTGGATCGACTTGCGTCCAAAAAAGAGAATTCGATGTGGACGGACTATGCACTAGAACATTGACCATTTCGGTGCGTACTGGATGCCATCCTTGCCCCATTCCTGCGGCGAAGAAACAGCTCCGGCCTCCTGGGCTATGGCCGGCAGCTGCTGCTCCTGGCTATTTCCTATGCCGGTCTTCGAAATGTCAAAACGGGTTAGCCAATCTATATAGGAATATTGGAAAATATTTTGGAGAAAATCCTACAATACTATAGCTCAATCTATATAGGAATTTCCTTTGTCTCTCTCTTCTAATTCTCGTGTTTTTCTTGGGTTGTATAGTATCGAAATGCTCTCCATTAGAGAATTTCCTAGATTTTCAATTCTGTAGAATTAAAAGCGACATGCCAGTCCAATCCTATATTTTGGACATATATATCTTACGTTACAAATAAGCCCTTCTTAGCTTCTTAACAATGTGGTCTGTGAGTTTGGACTTTGGAATATATAAAAAATTTTCATCACATATGTTAGTGTAGACCAGGACAACAGAGACGTAGAGAAACAGGGTTCTATTCAATTCCACCACTATACGCACATTATTGATCCTTAATTTATACCTAGAAAAATGGAATAACATGGCAGTTTCTCCAATATCATTCCGACTACTTCTCTTAAAAAATATACATATGTAAGGTCACCTCAATAAATATATATAAAAAAGATACTTTTTCCTCTGATCCTCTCCCTAAGCAACAATTTTCGTCTATAGCCTCCTACTCTCTAATACAAAGTGGCTTCACAAACCAAAACGACGAGTTGATGGTTCACAAGATCATGCTAACCAAAGTCAAAACTAGATGAAATCATTCGAAAGCAAATCTGGCCTTCGGTCTTGCGATGTACAAGACACCCAACCTGTTTGTTAAAACAAAGATGCTATTTCAAGGAAAACCTGCTCCTGTGCTCCATCATATTTGATTGTTCAGGCTAATGGTGTACTCCCTCCGTCCCTTTTTAACTGTCGCTTGCGCTTCCCAAGAAACAAATGCCGGCAATTTTAATTAATACTAAATATCATCAGTTAGTATCATAATTAGTATCATCAGAAAGATCTTTAGATCTAGTTTTTTAATAAATTTATTTAGAGACATAAATATTGCACGTATTTTCTATAAATCAAGTCAAACTTGTGGCACGAAAAACCCACGGCGACAATTAATAAGGGACGGAGGGAGTATATATTTAAGGAATCTGGGGCGGTCACATCGATAAACTATCCTCTATTAAAATAAGTATGATCTGTAGGAGAATGCTACCAACACTAGCTAAAGAGATCAACTCATTGCCTTTTATTTTCCTCCAATGCCACCTCTATCTCTATGAATGTGTATGCTAAGGAAAACACTGCAAACTGGACCTATTTGAAAAGGAACAGAAAGATGTGCTGCCTAGATCCTAAAATTTGGCCCCAGCAAAGGAGGAAACATTGAGTATGCAAAGAGATTTCTACCAAAGCCTTCAAGATTGAACAAGGCTCATTTCCTAGCTTGTTTTCTCCTCATTTTCTTGAATTAATTTGTCCATCTCCTTCTGCCCAGTAGCTATCAGTGTCTTCACCGTGTCAAACACGGTCAGTTTAATGCTGCATGGTTAAAATAACAACTGAGTACTGAGTATTTACATGTGTTGTTAGACAAAAGATTCATTCTCAGTTCTACTAAACCTAAACCAAATATTTTTTGTCACCATGGTGTGTAAAAGGATATACCTGCTATTTGGTAGATTTTTTAATGCATTTGGCACAAAAACCTCTATAAAGACCAGTAAGACCATCACGCTCCACAATGCCTGCATTAAGCATTGAAATAGACTTAAAACGTGTTTCATTTTAGCATGATCAAGTAGCATGTGAGCATATAGAAATAGCAAATAACATAGTTCAGATTTATCAAGATCAAGTGTATGATATGTATTAACCATGAGCTCATGCAATGCTAGCATAACTACCTGGAATAGCATCAAAAACTGTATTGTATGGTGTGCCTTTCATCTGCATCTGTCTCCTAACAGTGTCCAGGGGATAACACATCAAAGTTGCAAATGTTGCTGAAAGAAGAGCAGTTGCTAGAGATGTTTCTGGTCTATTCTTGTACTTCTCTGGTACAGATTTCTTCATTCTTGTACATCAAAAGAGAATGCAATATACAAAAGTGTGAGGTAAATACTTAAATTTGTGTGGAGCTTTCATGCATCATAGTATTCATATGCAGTAGAAGGAATCTCACATGTCAAAAACACAGAAGTTCACAGCAATGTAAGGTGCAATTGATATAAGAGATGGACCCAAGCCTCCATAGAAGGAGGCCAGCCCTTCTTCTCTCAGCATGTTAAGAGCAACCTACAAAGTCACCAGGCTATGCCAGTTTCAAAAAAAAAAAAAAAAAAAAAAAAAAAAAAAAAAAGGAAGGAAGGAAAGAAAGAAATTTGCACTTACAAGAGTGGTTACCTGAGGTAAAGTGCTGTGTCCAGATTGAACTGCTAGCCTGAGCCGGAGAACATCCAGTGGATAAGTTACCTATAAGCAAGAACAGGTAGAAAGTTCTGAATGTGATAACGATGGTATTCTGCGGATTTTGATAAAATTCATGTACCATGAAAAACTAAAGACCAAAGAAGAAACCAACTATATTCGAAATTCCCATATCTAACAAAACAAAAATATAGGGACATTTGCTAGTGAGTAAGCAAATAAAATAAATTACAAGTGTAGATGTCATGCCCGCACAAGCACCAGCAGCAAGTCTCCCAATTACAGAAAGCTCTCCATCCTTTCTCTGGAAAATTTTCTGAACTAAAAGCAGTAACATTGTTAGTTGTGCTAGAGAGAAATGAGGAACACTCACTGCCACAAAGAATGTAAAAAAAACTTGATGACTAAGTGTAACCAAGAGTAACTATGACCTTGTAAACTTCATACGAGAAGAGTTGCACCGCGCTGTAAGGAATTATGCGAATGACCTGGACAAGTTAATGGAGAGGGATAGGAATCAGTACAGGACAAGATAAAGCATGGATGATAGGGAACATCAAGCACCTGTGGAAGGTTGCCTTTCCAGTAACCCTTAAGACCATCCTCCTTTCCAATGTTTGCCATAGCCTGCATAGTTGCAGATGTATCATATTACAAATATATTATCTAAAGTTGTAACCATTTAACTCCAGATAGCACCTATCAAAAAGTTTTTTTAAAAAAAAAGGTTTATGCTTCACAATTCAAGCCCATCTTTAAGATAAGGATTGCTGATTCAATAGGATGGTTAGTACCCATGTCAGGATTGCACAATTACTACCTAAACATATTTGCTGATCTCAATTTTCATTCGGCATGTCAGAAAGCAACATGATCAGGACTCAGAAAAGAGGGCCATCCAAGGACATATGCAACAGGTTCACCCGTTAATCCATTAGTGATCTGTACCTTAAATTTTCTCACCTATGCTGTATTATATTAAGCATAGGATTTCTTTTCCTAATGCAGTCATTTGTCAATTGACCAGTATAAATCGTCTCCCTAACATTGATGGAATTAAGTTATAAGGAACCTCATATCCTGTTAAAGTCTTTAAGATAAGCTCTATAATCTATGGTGTATTTCAGAATATTTCTCTGGTGTATTTCAGAATATTCAAAGAACGTAGCACAGGAGATGTGAATTTTCCACAGAAAGGGTAGTTCAGAAGGTACATTACTGAACGCACAGCACCAGAGTGAAAGCAAAGAGAAGCGCCTCATATTGGTTACCTCGAGAAATCCAACACCCTTCCTGGCGCTCTCTCCCGCCACCCGCACGCTATGCGTCTAGATAGAAAGAAAATTAAATCCCGTTAGCCTCAAAGCAATAGTAGGAGCCCACCGAGGAGCAAACAATTAGTAGAGCCGCGCGGTAGGCAGGTGGCGTGCCTGCATGAGGATCTTGACGCGGTCGAGTGGCGCGGTGACTGTCTTGGCTATAGTGCCCGCGGCGGCCCCTGCGGCGAAGAGCGCGGCGCTGTTGGGAACCAGCGCCAGCAGCGCGAGCGGGTGGCGCACCAGCTGCGCCGCGGGGGCAGCCTGCGGTCCGTCGACTTGGTCTTCGTCCTCTCCTCCTCGGCCACCGACGCCTTCAGCTCCTTCACCTCGTCGGCCCGGACGACGACCACCTCCTCCACCGCCTTGGCGACGGCCGCGGCGGCGTCCCCGCCCTCGCGGACGGAGAGCGAAGCGAAGGCGGGGATCCGGGGCCCGCGCGGAGGAGCGGCGGCGGCGCCCCGGCGTGGTTCTTCCGCGGCGGCCGCCACGAGTCGCAGGTCTCCACCCGCCGGCGGCTCATCGCGGGCGGCGGAGTGTCCTGGATCTGCGAGCCCGCGGGAGTCGCGAGGCGGTGGCCGGCGCGAGAAAGGCGTCACCGCGCGAGAAGCATTGAGGCGGCGTGGGGAGGAAAGGACAGGACGGGGAGGGGATAAAGGAGGGCACAGGCACAACGAAGGACATGTTAGTTAGTGCGAGGGGGCTTTATGGTCATGCTTAATTAACGCATAAACAAATCCACACGTGCTAGTCCACTACTCCACGATACCCGTTTTCCAGTGGCCGTGGTTCCCACCAGATTTTTTAGTAGTGCCTCAAAAGAGAGGGAGTGAACTCCTTGAGGCCCCCTCTTTGATCTCCAAAACAAAGGGATGCTTTTGAGTCTAATTGGTTGACTATTAAATTTTGTTATGCTAAAGATTTAGTAAACCAAAAGTTAGGTAAAAGAATTATCAAAAATTTGACAAACTAAATGTAAGACCAAGGTTTGCTAAATCTTTAGCGTGGCAAAATTTAGTAGCAAACTAATTAGGTCCTAAGGATAAACAAGCATGAACTAAAATAACGTCATGATTAGTTTTTAGGTGAAACTATAAATAAATAGCCATTAATTTTGTATCTAAACTCTTTAGTATTTAAGAACAATTACTACGTATTTAATAGATCTCTCTCACTTAGAAATATGTATTTGCT
>JADLZL010006427.1:0-49632 GCA_015844335.1 Chrysopogon serrulatus
AGTGTGCATCCATCGATTCACGCGTCGCATGTCTTCAGATTCAGAATGAATCTCGTACAGTACTGAAGCAAAACGACACAGCAGAGTAGAAGTACTACTACTGATTATTGATGCTTTGCTGGGTCTGGCCACACACACATCCAGATGCAGGTGATTTCAGAGTTTCTGTTGATGCTTTGCTGGGTCTGGCCATACACACATCGGCACATCGCCATCGAGGATGCAGAGGCTGGTCCATTCGAGGCATGCCGCTTGCATTCAGCTCTGACATGATGGCTAAATGAGGGCAGTATACCATGTTATATATACTTGGCTTCCAAGGTCAGAAAGAAGACACTCCTTTTTGACGCAATCATCACACTAATAACGTTTGTATACGGCTACGTAGTCAGGATTCGTGTTTGTTAGATAGTATATAATATTACGCAATGCTTTTTGACACGGATATATGCATATACTAGGAAATATGTCCGTGCGTTGCTACGGGTGAATAAATAAATGTTTTAATTTTTTTATCTCACTCTGTCATTGTCTTCAATTTGAGAAGATGATTTTCACTTTTTATGAAATATGTCCGTGCATTGCTATGGGTATGTGAATACATATTTTTTATTTTTATCTCATTCGTCATTGTCTTCAATTTGAAAAGATGATTTTTACTTTTTATTGGCTAATTATTTTTATTAAATATGTTGCAGGCTTAGCGATTACAATGAAATCGGTCAACATGATGACCTCGCCCAAAATTGCTAGAATATCCTTTATCGGATGACGTGCTATTGATCTATAGAGAGAATCGTATTTTCTAAAAAAAAAAGACTTGAATATCTATAGTGTATTTCGATGCATTGAAAATTGAATAGATTTTTTCATAATATTCTTACAATCGTGGATGTAGTTGTTTTTGGTCGTTGTTTTAGCTGATCCTTGTTAAGATGACGTTTGTGCCGATGACGTGTGTTTCTTTCATATCGATGTAACTTAAATTGGAGGAGAATAATTTATATATATTCCTGTTTTTTATCGATGTACAGTACATGCTTTTGATGAACAAGTGCATGAGTTTATCTTGGGTCTCATTGGGAGCCTATTCTAGCTTTGATTTTATATGTGCCGTCTCTAGGCAGATTAGAATAGGCTTCTAATTGGAAAATATATATTTTTGGAATCAGCCAGGAAAAAAATAGAATAGACCCGTTTCTTTAATATTTTTTGAGTCAGAAAAATAGATGGACTATATTGATAGGTTGCACTATTTTGCTTCATATATGAGTGGGAGCTACACAGTTATGAACTAAAAATAGTTTTAGCTAAATCGGACCTTATTTGATAAGATACATAAACATATGCATATACTTTACCTATATTTTTCAATTTAAATTAGAATTAGGATTCCTAGTTTATGATGAGTCCGAGTCACATTTATATATCATTTCATTTTAGAATCGGACTTCATATTGTGCTAGATAGAACCTATTCTAACTTTCGTATGACCACGGGTTATATATAAGTTTGGATGGAAAAACTCTCTATCCGGTGGTTAGAGGGAGACAAAAAAAAAATGAAAAAAAATAGTTAAAATTTTATCTCTTTATTATTAGAAAACGTATATAGATTGACATATAGATAAACAAATATAGATTTTGAACCTTCGTCATTTTACGTGATACACATGCATCCAGGCGTGAGCGGCCAACACAGCTCATATGCGTGACCAATGCATGCACTCATGGATCGATTGAATGTGTGAGCCGAAAGGCTAGCTTGCCTGTGTGTGCTCCCCGCATTATGGGCCGATGTTGTTGGAGCCGGCGCCTGTAGGTGGCTTCAAGATAGAGATGACATGTCTACGGCGGGCGGCGGCTGCCGTCTTTCACGAACGCGACTGCTCCTCCTCCTCGCGTGGGCAGATGATGAGCTAGCCGCCAGCGGTGCGTGGAGTTCGTTCCCTCGACGTTATATTTCGATCTATCGATCTATATATACAAATGCAAATACAGAGCTGATGGGCTGGTGTGGGATCGTAGGCCAACTTTTATAAGCACATGCTAGTGTATGCGTAGAAGGCGGACGACGCGTCTGTAGGCAGCTGGGCAGTATGGTTGGAATCAGTATAGGAAACCAGTCCTGGTCGTTATGACATTTTGCCCAACTTCGAACTCAAACTACGATGAACTAATAATTAAAACCAGACCACATGAAAAATAAACGCGTGCGAAACTGGTTCTACTTTTTATATTTTTTTTTCTTTCTATTCTATTTCTATTTAAATCAGAATTGCTATTCAATTTACTTAGGAACGAAAAGGACATATTTAGATCCAGGATTCATAGGTATTCTAGTGTCAATCTTAGAATCCGACTCCATATCCGTCTGCATGCGTGAGAAGAGATATTCCTATTATGTTACTACTCAGAATTTATAGATCTATTTGTATTAGGATTCTTATACCTATTCAACTTACATCAAAAACGTTAACCCCGACATATGTCATCATAAATAAAATGGGCAAGCTGTAGATAGCCAAACATACCCTAACTTTTTTTATTCATAGAGTTAGTTAGAGGGAGGTGGACAAAAAAAAAAATGGATGGACGAAAAAAATGGGCTGAAATTTTGCCTCTTTATTATTAGGTAAAGATATATGACTCCGACCAGGAGATAGTGCCTCGAGAGGCCGGACTATCAAAAATCAAAAAGTACAATACAGTCACAACACAATCCTATTTAATATAGCATGACCCTTCAGAAGTCAAGAACTTTTTTTTTCTCGAACACGACTTCACGTGTCATTTTCATTAAGAAGAAGTGAGCCGAAAGAACGGCAGGTACAACAGGACACGAACAAACGCCACAAAGACGGTGATGGCACAACACAAACACAAACAGAAAATGACATAAAGAACAAATAGGGAGCCCGACACCACGCCCAACAATGGATTAGAGTTCAAGCTTCATGGTCGGCCGGACCGGCAGGGGCAGGGCTCGGCGTCTCATGGGCGCTTCGAGGGTGCACCAACGGAACCTTCAAAAGAAGGGAGAGCGCCCTCGGGCGCCAATTCCGTTGGCAGTGCGCCCCTAGGAGCTTTTCCCGAAGTGGCTCCCAGCCGGCCGGTCGGCGAGCGGATGGACGCCTTCAAGAAGGTAATAGCGTTATCACGCCACCGTCGTCGGACCCGGCCAGCGGGGCCGGGCAGGGGTTTTCACCCATGCTGCCAATGACCGTGAGCAGGCGGGGGGCGTCCATCGCTACGCCATGGCGGAGCCAGCCCGCGGCTACCACGCCAGAGCGAGAGCGATGGACACGAAGCCCCCGGAGACGCCGTTGGATGTCTTCGTGTTGCCCGCCGACGAAGCCGAGCTGAACCAGGTTCCGGAGGGGGGAGGGTGATACCGGCCTAGGAGGCCCCGGATCGAACCCGTCAACCGCCCGCTCACCGGAGCGGCGGTGGTGGGGGGCAGGGACCCCGGCAAAGGCGTCGCCCGGCCGCTGTCTTACCACCCCGGCAAGCCGGGCCCGTGCACCCACGACCTCGAACCCCCGCCGCCACCCGACGAGGAGGAAGGGGCGGGCGCTGCGAGGACCGGTCCCGCCGCCAAGAACTGCCTCGATGCGCCCGAGTTCTGGTTAGGGGTATCCCCGGCCGCAACGACCCGGCCGAGCCTTCTCGAGGTGAGGCCAGCCGGCAGGGGGTGCATCGGGAGGCAGGTGGCACCAGTAACAGGCCAGGCACACACCTCCCCCCTCCCCGCCCAGGGACGGAGGCTGCCGGGGAAAGGAGAGGGGGCCTGAGCCATGGGACCCACCGGCCGAGGCGCCCGCGCCTCGAGACCATGTCGGCCCGCCACCTCAACCCATCGGAAGGATGGGGCCGGGGTCGAGGGAGGTGGCCAGGGGGACGAGGGGGGCTGGTTCGCCGCCGCCGCCGACCCCGGCCCATGCTAGGTCGGCCTCGTGCTGGCCAGCGGAAAGGGGGCACCCAGACCGGGGCCGCCCCGCCACCCAGCGGCAGCCAGGCCCGAGCGGCGCCCGGCCGAGGGCCCGCGCCTGCCCGGAGTGCCCGGCGCAGGGAGGGCCCGCGCCCGCCCGGGAGCGGTAGGAGGCCGGCCGGGGAAGCGCGACCAACGGGGAAGGGCCGTGGCCAGCGGCGCCGCCTGGCCGCCGCTGAGGGCGCTGGGGAGCCGGGGAGGCGGGCCGGCCGACGCCGGCCACAACCCCTAGGTCCCGCCGCCACCACCGAGCGCCGCTCGCTGGCCGCCCATGGGCCAAGGGACCGGCCGAGGGGCCGATCCGGCCCCGGCGAGGTCGGCCAGCCACCCGCCGGCCGTTGGCCGCCGACGCCGAGCGAGGGAAGAAGAGGAGGAGGGCGAAGGAAGGAGGAGGGAGGGAGCGCGAGGAGGATGCGGTGGGAGCGCCGTTTGAGCGGCCCCACCGCTGGCCGCCGCCGGCGAGGCGATGGCGGCGGCCCCCCCCGTGAGATGGGGGGAGGCTTGGGCGGCGGAGGGGGCCCCGGGTCCCCCCCCCCCCGAGAGGGACGACGCGAGGGAGAAGAGGGAGGGGTCGTCGTCACTCTCCAGAAGTCAGAACTAACAATCACTGACATTACTATTTCTAAACATTCAAAGGAACAGGATGATAGGAAATGAGTGACCAAGCGACAGTAACTTCGATCTTACAAAAGCCAACATCAAGCACGCCATGGCTTCTCTTGTCTTCCTGGGGTTTGAAGATCAATTCATCTTTCTTAACCTTTTTCCACATTCAGTCGCCTCCCATGTCTTGGCGCAAACTTTTAGATTTCCCCTCTTTTCAACAGAAACAACACGCCGGAAATCTCAATCTCGCCATCGCCACTGATATGAAATTTCTCACCAACAGTGTCATGTAAGATGATTTTCTTGTGATCAGTACTTCTGAAATTTCTGTCTCGACGACCAGTTGTGAAGGCAGAAAATTGGCCACGGAAACTGTCTAGCCATGAACCATCAATGATCCGCACAAATATTGTGGCCTCAACAGACCTAACAATATTGCCAAGTGTAAATTCCAACGTGCTAAGCTTGCTAGTTTTGTAACAAGAGAATAGGTTAGAATGGCCTGTATCACCGGTTAGTAATGGCACAGCCAGAAAGCTCAAATCTTTATCCTCAGATTCAGTAGCTCCCTTCACTGTCAGCTTAACCTCAATGGAGACATGGTCTGACCACACAACATGACGGGTTGGACCAGATAGTACTAAATATCGATCCTGCATGCAACATATAAACAAATGAGAGGTTAATTCGAGTGAAAGAAGATGTACACATTGACCAGTAGAATCAGAATACAATGAAGGAACGCAAAGTGTGTATGATGTAGGGCACACAACACAAAAGTGGGAGAAACATTTTAATTTCATGGACAGGTGACTAAAGGGTTAGGATATTTGTACTGCACAAACAATCATAAATCGCAAAAAGGTTGTTTGCCAACGATTTTCAAACAAGACTGACATATTTTTACCTCCAGATTCAGAATAGAACCTTCGAAACTATCAAGCACAAATGCGCAATATGACAGGTCTACTAAGGATGACATTACTACTGGTCTAGACACTGCTTTAACAAAGCGGTACCTCCCGAGTCGCTTCCCACGCTGGCGACTCGGGCGGCGGCTAAACCCTAGCCGCCGCCCGTACCTTCCTCCCCTTCCCGTCGCGCCGCGCCGCCGGAGTGGGCGCCGGCATGGCAGCGGCCTGCCGGGATGGCGGCGGCGGGCTCCCGTGGCGTTTTGGCGGCGATTGGCGTGGGCGTGGACGGTAGCGGACCGGCGCGGGCGCGGCCTTGCGCGAGCCGCGTGGGGCTCGGCGGGGCACGCTGGGGCTGCGGTGGCGCCGGCGGAGCCCTTCTCGGGCGCGAGGTGGTGGCGGCGGTACTCCTTTCTCCCCGTCCTCCCCTTCCTCCTTGGCGTGGCGGCGGCGACGGCGCCCGAGCCGATTCGGTGCGGGCGGCGGATCCAGCGCCGGGTGGCTGGATCCGGCACCCTCGCATCGGGACGGCGGCTGCTACTGCAACCACGGCGCCGGTTTGGGGGCAAAGGATCCACGGTCCTAGCGACCGGATACGGCGCCCCGGGCTGGGGGGCGGCGCTCGGTATGGTGGGGCACTCGTCTTGGCGGTGGTCGGCGGTGGCCCGGCAAAGCATCGGTTCGCAGTGCTAGAGCCGGGCGTCTGCCGGCCGGCGGTGGCTTCGGCGTGCGGTGGTGTTGCGTCGTGGCGGGTAAACCCGGTCTCCGTCGCGTAGCCCAGTTGGAGGGGTGGCGGTCGATGCAGCTATGCCGGATGCGATGCGTGGCGCTACCGATGCCCCTCCGGAGGGGCTCCTGCGGGATGTCAGGGCAGCGACGATGGTGGTGGCGGCGAACTGGGGATCCGGCATCTTGACCCGACGGCCGGCTTTGAGGCGACATGGGCGAAAGCCTCGGCGGGCGGCGGCTTTGTGGGCGCCGCTTCCCTGTTGAGGGCGTCGTCTCCCCAAAGATGTCTTCCACGGGTGAAAACCCGGTCTATATCTTGGACGGCGGCGGTGGCGCTTATCGGGCGTCATTCCCTTCCTGAAGGCGTCGCTTATGGAATTCGCCTCGGCCATGATGTCACTTCCGGTGGTCTTTCGACGTTTTCGGCACCCGGTCGGCGTGAGGAGGTGGGACTTGCTGCGTGAAGTCGGAGCCGGCAGGGGGGGCGTGGCTCGCAACGATGACATGGGGTGAACCCCCTTCTTTTGGCGCCCGGTTATAGCTGGGGAGGTCCGACAATTCTTGGGGGGGTGGGGCGGGAGGTCATGGTAGGAAGTCGGAGCTGCTCTTCGTCTTATGCCGGGCAACGATGACTGTCGCGCCTCTTGCTTCGGACCCGTTTGTTTGGCATCGCTAGTCGTGCAGGGGTTGGCCTCGGGGAGTCGGAGTTCTTTGGATGCTATGCAACCATGCTCGGCAACGATGACCTAGGGCCTTTTTTGTGTACTCTGCTGCGTCGCGTGGGTGGGTTAACCTTCGGGTGCCCGGTGTGGGTGCCTTGTTTGGTTGCCCTTCTTGTATATAATTTCATTCGTCTTAATTGAAAGACAGAGCTCCTGCCATTGTTTCAAAAAAAGACAGGTCTACTAAGGCATTGTGTTGGGGCACGTAAAGGGCCTAGAGCTCCTAAGGTCACGTTCAGAGAGTCGGGTCGAAAGATGCCAGTCTTCCCAAGGTTCCTCTCCCTACATGATGATGTGAAGCTGCTCTATTATCCCTATGGCTACAGGATGATTAGCGCTTTGGTCACTGTGCTGGATCAGTAATTATATGAGTTTGAGATCTTGTACTAAGAGATGGTTACTTCCACAGCATATACATGCCTCTGTGGTCAAACCCATAGACATGAACGGTTTTATGATATTATATGCTTATCATATCATATATTCTACTCTAGTCTTGTTAACACTGGTTTCAGCCGTTAGTCTACAATGGCTTCCCAGCAAGCAAAAGCCAATAGGCATGCCAATTCAACATACATGTGAGCCATGGTGATTTATAGGATCTAAGAATGTCTTTTCTGAACACCAAGTTACTAACAGAATTCGCTGGTGCGCAGAAAAATTGCAGGTGTAAAGAAGCCAGCTGATTAATTACATGCATGCTTGGATGCTAATGACAGTTAGGAAGGGCGGAACTTGGGTGGAAGATTACGATAGCTGAGTCACACAGTATAGCAGGAGACAAACAGAACGATGAAAGATAAATGAGAAATTAAACCTCTGCGGTGAGGGTTTGGCATCTGTCCCTTGTGCGGCTGAAGATAATATTGCGATTGTAGTCAATGCAGTCACGCGCGGCAATGACACCGAACACATCAATTGGCCACTGTAGGCTCCTCTTGATTCCTACAACCTTGACTGAAAAGACCTGTAGGGTGTCCATGGGGGAGGCGCTGTAATCCGGTGCAGGCTCATCTGTGAAACGCATGGGGCCGCGCCTTGCTGAACGTAGTTGTAGGACATATCAAATTAGTTAAGATCAATTCAGATAGGGACACTAATATGCAGGCATCACTACTATTCTGCTTTACTGGTGAAGTTGTGGTCCTGCCACATCTTTTATGTATAATTTCTACTCCCTCCGTTCCAAATTACATGTTTTGACTTTTATCTCTACAACTAAAAAGAGTAGAAGTCTGAGATTTTTCATCGTGAGGTAAAAAAACTGTCCCAGCGTCGTTCTGCCTTCGTGCGGACTTTGTGCGGTAAAAATCTCTACATCTCTACAACTAAAATCTCTATCTCTACAACTAAAAAGAGTAGAAGTCTGAGATTTTTCATCGTGAGGTAAAAAAACTGTCCCAGCGTCGTTCTGCCTTCGTGCGGACTTTGTGCGGTAAAAAGGAAAGAACTAAATCACCTGCCCCAATCAGCGGAAGGATGACATGCACTTAGTTTTGGCCGATCACCTGCCCCAATCGCCTGCCCTCTACAATGGAACCTGTCTCCATTGCCTCCGTCATTCACGCGTCGGGAAGAGAAGGGAAGAGAGGCAGCTGCCAGTCGTCGTCAGGGGAGGGACGAGAGGCAATAGCTATGGCCGCAGACGACGCACCCAACACGTGCAATCCTCCGCCCGTGCGAGTTCCCCGCGGCAGCACGCGCCTCTACGATCTCCTCCACGGCGAGCCTCGACGTCCGTCGCGCCGCGATCCAGGTGTCTGCTGCCACACCCTTTAGCATGTGCTCCGTGCAATCCAGGTGGTGCACAGGACGGACGCGGGGTCGACGCGAGGCACGTCATCCGGTCGTCATCGCTTCATCTCCGAGCAAGATGTAGGCGCAGGGTGCGGATGCCGTCAGGCAAGGCGAGGCCATGGTAGAGGCGTCGAAGGGCGGGGACACGGCAAGGCCGGTGAGGCGCAGCTCTGCTCCGGCCTCTAGGGTCGGCGCGCGCACTGCGCACAGGTAGTTACCGGTGCCGGCAGGCCACGAGCGCGGGTGCGCGGACAGGTCACGTGCAACGAGTGGCCACGGCGGGCAGCTGCTTCGGCGAATCGGCAGGCGGCCGTGGCGGACAGCTTCGGCAGGCGATGAGTTCGGAGCCCCCAATCGGTCGCACCCCTGGCCTCCTCCGCTGGTCCGGCTGGTCATCCTTGTCGGCATGCCCACCTCCCAAGCGTCCCTAGCCGGTAGGCCTATCCTCCTACTGCCTCGGCCATGGCGGTGCGAGCAGCGGCCTTCCTCTTCCCGGCCACGCCAGAGACGTTAGAGTCGTGCGCCGTGGATTGGGGCGTCACCATGACGCCCTTCGCCGCCGGCTGCCAGCGCCGTTGGGGACCTCATCCCACGCTATGAGCGCTGTTGGGCATACTTGTGCAATCGAGAACAGGAGCAAAGCACCAGCATCAAAATCTTTTACAGATCGACATCAATATATAAGACATAGATCTGAATGGATGATGCGTGCCGGTTGCTATCGATCTGGTGACACACGAGCTAAAGTTGCCCTTCATGGCAGCCTTGATGCCTAGGAGCTGTGGAGCTAGAAGATTTCAGTGATGTTTGTTTTGGGGAGAAACTCCAATGAGCTCGGCAGTACAGGGCTGGCTATGTGGCTGCATCCCCCTCCATACGAGGAGAGGAACATGGCCAGCAGCATGGATGGTGATAGCCGGAGCGGGCTCCCTGCACTGTTGCTTGCCTGCTGAATTTCGTTCAGAGTTTTCAAATGGCCGCTACCACTGCTGACGGCTCCAGCCTCCACTGACGGCTACTACTGCTACTCTACTTCATCTTCAAGCTACACGACATGGCCGCTAATGTTGTTTGTCTTTGTCCAGTAAGATTTCAATATTTTTTGTTCAGTAAGATTTCAGTATGAGATGTTGAACACCTCCCTTTTTAATTGCGTTGCATTGGTATTTGCCTTTGTCGAGTAAGATATTTGAGTTAAAGCCTAAAAGGTAACTCTAGATTTGTATGATAGAAACATAAGGTTATATTATACATAATGTTAAGAAATAAAGTTTAAATGCACTGATATGTTCAGATCCCTGATTATGTGTGAACCTGTTATTTTTCTTGATAGGTACAAATACAGTAAACACATCTTTTCTTTTGTCAAAAGCACAACATTTTCTTACCAGTCAATGTGGAGCTGTGGACTTCAACCTTCACCCTTTTTTGTTGTAAACAATAATTATTATATTCTGATTGATACTACTCTTTTCATCATTCAGGCTGGTTTGCTGCAACAGATGGTAGACAAGATTCCTGATCAGTTTCTTTTGAACACTGCTAGCTAGAGATTTTTGGGTCCTCAATTGTATCAAGGGTATCCTAATGTTTCTTTTTATTTATTTTGTTGAGAACGACATTTCTTGGAATTTGGTGTGTTTTTACGGCATAGTTTTTGGAGTGGGTTCAAAGGTATTGATTTTGTAAACTGTGTTAATGTGATAGTCAACACTTTTCTCACACCTTGAAGAGGAGAAAAGATTTTTTCTTGCTTAAAAAGGCCTGCTTCTGAATCTTAGTGCAGTCAATTTAGAAAATGAAACTAGCAAATTCCATAGCATCTTTGGACTTCAACTGCACAGTGATTGGAAGGCAAAGCTCTCAACTGCACCTTTTTCATTTCCATTGCCCAGGCTTCAAATCTATCTCTGAAAAATAATGTACAGTAGTAGTACAAATGTATGAATTAAGATTTTTCACCATTCAATGGATCAAGGAGCATCATGGGTAAATTTCATTAGGTGTGTTTCAAAAGTATCTTGGCTATATCTGGCAAAAAGATAACTGTTGAGACAATATTGTTGAGACTACAGAAAGGATTATCTTGGCTACAGAAGGATTATCCTATGCTCTTGCTTTTGTGTTGAAGAAATTGGAAACTTCCCTCTAGCATTTTCATTAATGTATACTAACTGCATCCTCATGTATGCTGTCTGCGTGCTCCTGAAGTGAGAGATGTTGCCTTGCTTATGAAGTGAGAGGATGGGGAATAGTTTTAACACAATAATGCTTTGCTTAGCTATGTAGCACGGATGTGCACTGTAGTCATCATTGTGTCTAGATGCTATTTTCTTTTTTCGAACATGTTTTATTTCTCCAGGTTGTCTAATTGGATTTTTTCTGAGTGAGAAATAACCAATTTCTGCGAGACAGTGATATGTGTTTTCTGTTGTGGCATAAGACAATTGATGTTCTTCATGGTGCAACACATAAGTTCATTTTTCTCCTTTTGTAAAAGTTTATTACTGATGATATCTGATCCTTCTTTTTGCTTGTAGGATGCTTGTGAATGGTTTCAGCAAAGTAAACTTTTGCTTGCAGGATGCTTGTGAATGGTTTCAGCAAAGTAAACTTTTATTGTGTTGTTTTTGCATGCTTTGAAAATATACCTTTTTATTGACGCGGAGATCTTGCATTCGGTGGAACTATGTTTAGATTTAAACTTTCCTAGAGTCACTTCCCTTTCCTGCCTGTTTTACTGCAGGATTTGGTTGAGATTCGACCTCCTATCCTCCGCCGAGGAGAAGAGCAGAGGCCGAGTTTTTGGTTCTCCCAGAACAAGGCAATTTGATGATGAGACCAGTAGAAGGAGCACATAAGGTTGTGAACTGGATCAAGTACTCCTTCAAGTTTTAGTAGTTCCAAAGAAAATGATAAAACTTATCTATATTTTTCTTCCATACATTTGCATTGCCATAGCTAGGTTCAGTGTTTTGGTTTTTATGAGGGCATTCTAATACGGTTGCTGATAATTTTCTGAGGGTGTTTATGATGTTAGAATAGGCTCCGTTTGCATGATCGCTTGTCGAGACTATAATGTCTCCAATTGGTAGCAGGGTGACGACTGGTTTCATGTTATGTTAGAATTCAGTGCGCCATTGTCGGTGAAATATTCTTTCAGCAACTTCTCAACTTCTCATTCAAGGTAAACTGTTGTCTGAAAAATTTCATGTTCCGTTGCATACGAGTTTTTTTTTTAATAGTCTTGGATGACTGCATTTTCCTTCTTTTTTTCTGTGATGTGCAGAGCTAGCATTCTTGAACTACAACCTGATGATGAAGCACAACTTGGATCCTTTGCAGTCCTTGAAATAAACCTTGAAATCAGAGCAGTAAATGTAGGTAGTAATGTTCTACTTCTGTACGTCATAAGGTAGGAAATAAACCTTGATGGAGCAGCTCTTGGAGTAGCAGCGTGATGGAAAGGGGTGGCTGCTGCTGGCTTGAGCATGGTGGCATAGCAAGCGGATCCCATGTCAACTTGAGAAGATTTCTGATTTTTTTTTTCCATGTAATATTTGATTGTTGCATCTATTTTTATCTTCTATAGTTCTTGTTCTGTCTAGACTAAAGATTAGTAAAGAAGTAATCGATTACGATAGAGTGTGTGTTCCAGCGACGCTATCCATGACTGTCAATTTCATGAGCTTTGCTTTTTAGATTAAATGTCACTTTATCATCGTTATTATCTTATTATGTGATCTATTTTTTTTAGTTTATAAATTTAACTGTCCCGTAGCAACGCACGGGCAGGCTACCTAGTAGATACATATGTATGTAAGTTACATATATAGAAAAACCAAAATATCTTGTAATTTGGAATAGAGGGAGTATTATCTTGCAGTTTCCAATGGAGCTCCAAAAGTCCGACCACTTATCTTGCTAAATTGCAGTAGCCTGATTAAGAAAACACTTCATAGGTAAATAGTATTAGGTAGCACTAATTCTAGGAGCTATCAATTACTGACGGAGATACAAAAGATATGCTTAACCTAAACTATCCATGTAACAATCCTAGTCACAGCACAGAAAGGGATGTTTGATGGGAAACTCACTGGTGTCGTCGAATGAGCCAAAGTTAGCGGAATGCACAGCGATCCACTGCCTGCGATACTCCTTAGGATACCATGCTTCAAAGTCCGATCTCTTCATCTCCAGATCCTCCTTCTCTTCCGGATCCGCCTGCTTCCTCCGGCTCTCATCCTCACGCCTCACTTCGGCCCTCAACCGGTCCATCGCTGCCTTGTCAGCAAGCACCGCCTCCATCGCCCGCCGCGCTGCCTCAGCCTTGCTTTCCCCACCCATGCCAAGAAGATCCGTAATCAGCACCCCCAGGATGGTGCCTCGATCACCATAGTCAATCTTCATCGTATCGTTGAGTTCCTCTTCGGCGAAATCATCGTCAGGCGCCATCGCCTGGTTTTGCTCTTCCACCCCCGTGTCCTCAACGCGTTGCTCTAGCAGATTTTGCCGACAATTGCGTGTGCAGCCTCTGGGTCCGGTCCGGGTGGTTCGCGTTTGCTATTTGCGTCCGTGCTTGAATCTGGGTCCGGTCCGGGTGGTTTGCGTTTGCTATTTGCGTCCGTACTTGAATCGGCGAGTCGTGGCCTTGTCAAATTGGCGCAGCACGCACAACCGTATAAAATCACGGGGGCAAGTGTTCGTTACCTCCTACAACTATTGTTCTAGATTCGATTTACCTTAAACTGAACAACCTTTTCAGAAACCTTTTTCCTATACTATAATTATCACAGCACCATATAAACTGTGTTTTTGCGATGTTTCACAATTGTTTTCCGTAAATGAAGAGTTGTTTGGTAGGGCCTGTCTCTGGCAACTCCGGAGAAGTCCTGCCCAAATATTTTGCAAGAACCGTTTTCCACTAAAAAAAAGAGTTTGATAGGAGTGAAAAATAATTAAGTCAGAGCCATTTTTGAAGAGTCGGCTCCTCAGGAACCTGCCAAGCATCCCAAAACAGTTTTCAAAACCCGGAGACCAAAAAATATTCAGAACCAAGCATACAGTGGATGCAGAACAATCGCGAGCTCAACAAACCTCATGCATCGGATGCAATTCAACCGTTCCAAACCAATTTATTGATAATACTAAAAAGTAGGGGGGGGCATAAAAGCTTAGAAAATACAGGGTCCAGAATGTAATCACAGATAATGATAGTCAGATACGGAGCAACACCCAGCAATCCCTGCACTTGTGTTTGCTATAGCAAAAGCCAGCTCAAGCCAGGTGAATGTCTCGGACTCTCGGTAGCAATCCTTTGGTGATACACATCCTTTTTTCCATTAAAGTTTTGAGATACAGTGGTTCCACATCTTCCAAGGCAGGGAAGTTACTTGGGGCCAATGTCCTTCAGCGCGCAGATCTGCTCCTCCCCCATAGCAGACTGGACAGTCACCACAAGATCCTTCCCGCTATCGAACCCTTCCTTAATCTGAATTTCAAAGCATACAAGATGCAGAAGTATTGAGTTCATTGGGAAATATAAACACAAAACAGAAACTTGAGGTAGATACATTAACTCAGCTACAAATGATATAAGTTATGCAATACTACTACTTCCAATCAACAGATTTTTCATGTGTCCTAGATACAAAATCATTATTCAACAACTCATGTCCAGCTTTAAAGCAAGCAATTCTGGTGCATTTTCAGCATGTTTTATACAACAAGATTGTCATGTCGGATCATTTACAACTAAAAGGGATAGTAGACAGACTAAATCAAAACAAACTTCAAGGAAGAGAAGCTACCAAGAAAGAATATGACAAAGCTAACAAATATAACCACGAGAGCCAACAAGAAAACTAACAGGACTTAGGATGGAAACTGTGTCCAAACAGACCTGAGCCAAGAGAGTCTCATCAGTTGGGAGTTTAAGATCATCCTTAGTGTTGCCGTCTGAAGTAAGAAGGCTCACCTGAAACAAATTAAATTAAATTATAACACTGAACCTAACATTTAATTTAAAGAATGCAGTTTTACTGATTAGAGGAACATACAAATCCATCCTCTGATATGTCAATCAGCTGATACTCAGTACGAGTCACATGCGGAATCTAAAAAGAATAAAAAAATGAACATGTGAGTGACGTATGAAGTGAACCATCAAAAGAACTTCACTAAACGGGCAGAAATTAACTTACGTCACAGTTGTGTGAGGAAGGAACAATATCTTCAAGCTTTTTCCCATTGAATATGTCTATGGCAACAAAGTGGCATTTGGCATGACCGTGCTTACCAGTCTTTGAGGTAGAAACCTCAACAACCTGTACCATATGTAGTTTTTATCAACCATATTCAACAAACTAAATGAAACAGCAAAGAGTGTGCGATGTGGCTTAAGAGCAGGGAAATTTCAAATATTTTTAGGCCTAACATCATAGGATGTCGCTGATAGATCACTCAAATCCACAAGAAGCTCAACAAAATTCAAGAGTAAAATAAAGTAGGT
Source organism: Chrysopogon serrulatus (assembly GCA_015844335.1). Classification (NCBI taxonomy): domain Eukaryota; kingdom Viridiplantae; phylum Streptophyta; class Magnoliopsida; order Poales; family Poaceae; genus Chrysopogon; species Chrysopogon serrulatus. The sequence continues at coordinate 15,267 of JADLZL010006427.1, forward strand.
ATCGAATACCACACAGAAAATTTTCCAGATTTAGAGTTAAAAAAGAGATAACCTCTTTAGTCATTGCAAAACAAGTGGGTACTCATTCTCTTTGGCAATGGATTCCCAAACTAAAAGAAACTTCATTTCAACAACAAATTGGTTTTATTGCTAAATAGGAAACATAACTTTCGAATTCCAGTCCTACTCATTACAAACAGAGGGAGGGAGGAGGAGGGAGGGAGGGGGGGGGGGGTTGTTCTACATCCATCGTGGGGTCAAATCAAAACCCAGTCCAAAATGTAGGGCCATATGTTATTTTATTTTATTAATTTCAAACACAGCTCCCCTAGAAAGCATCACATTGAGTAAGCATCATCAAATTTACCTGTTTGCCAGACTCACAACAGAAATCTTAGATATAAGGATAATGCATTTTCCCTGAAAACACATTATCTGTTCAATCACTTATTCCCGTTATCTTGGACTAATGGAAATAAGATAACCCTCTGTTCAAACTTCAAAGGATAAATTGTTTGATCCCTTTGGCAAGCTTACTATAGAAGAAGGGGTACAAACATCCTGACCATCATGAAGGACAAATAATGAGTACCCTTGATTGTTCAATGGCCAGCTTAGGGGAGTAAAGAATAGCTCAAATGCCAACTAGCTTTCCCCTTCCATAAGGAAAAAAATCCAAAAGGTTACCGATTTACTACAGATTCAACTACTTGTATGGTCTGGGTGCAATCTACTCTGACTAAATGTTGTTTTTCTCTGATCTCTTGAAAGTCAGATCAGATTTACCACACAAAACTGTTGTTCTGTGAAGCAAAGCCCAGTCATACTAATTCCTGCTGGCAATAGTAAAGTCTCCCAACCGTGACTCCCACATCTCCTTTTAACTATCAGGTATATTATCTTAGCATCCAACTCCCACAAATTCCATCCCCATACACTCCCACAAATTCCATCCCCATACAGTCCCACAAATTCCATCCCCACACAGTGGGTTAACGATCCAAGGGTAACAGTAACAGCGACTATTCCCATCAAGCAATCACACTACCACAGTATGACCAGAGACGAGTGAGACGACTACATCTCCATATCAGTTCACACCACAACGACACGGATCGATATTAATCGATGGCCTACAGCATATCCCGAATCTAAGCACACATATACCTTGCAAGGGCGGTTCTTTATGACGAGGAAGCCGTTCTTGCGCACGGTGCCAGCCTGCTGCGGGTAGGTCTTGGACGCCCCAGCATCGGCCTTGGATTCGAAGTGGTGCTCCTCGGAGTCAGACATGATCCCTGCCAAAAACCAAAAACCCCAAACAACAAGATCCGAAAATTAGACTCGATTCAGATTGGAAATTAGACTCGATTCAGATTCCCCAGATGTTAGGAATCAAAAGAAATCGCAAATCAGAAAACATATATCAACTAAATCGACAACCAAATCCAAATCTGAGCGGCGGCGGGTCAGAATTTCACCTGGCTGGCTTGGAATGGGTCAAGCGGAGGCGGAGGAGCAGGCAGGAGAGGAGGTGTGCGGATATAAGCGATAAGCTCGCGGCGAATCCTAGGGTTTCATCGTATTTATACTGCTAACAGCAGGTGCACCCACCGCTTCCACCCGGGAGGAGACGGTGTGTCTCACTGACTGTGGGGTTTGCTACATAACGGGCCCGCATGTCGGTGACGCGGCGTTAGGTGCAGATATTGAGCGGATCTGAACCGTCCGTTCGGTCGGGGGATCGGAGCCGTGTACGGCTGCAGGGGAAGGGCATCTTCTCGCGTTTGAATCACGCCATGGACGGCCGAAAGCATCTTTCCTCCTCCTTTTCCTCGCCTTTTTTTTAAAATTTTTTTCTTTGCTACCTTTCCTTTTCTCTTGAAAGACATTTTATTTCCTTTTCAGGGTCTCCTTTGCTGATCAGCGATAAGAAACCAATCGTGCGACAAGAAAACAATCGTGCTGGAACGTTTTCGAACCTCTTATTCCGATTTGTCTAGATTCGTTGTGAGAGCTGCTCACAGTTTTTTACTTTTTTTTAGAATGGAGCTGTTCACAATTGTGTGATAAGAAAGCAATCCTGATGTTCGGTGTTCTGTGCTGCACAATCGTGACCGGCCACTGTTCTTGGATATTCACGCTTGGTTTTGATTGATTATGTTTGTGATGAGAGAAGCTCTTTCAGTCAAAAAGTCAAACCATAGTGAGTAAATGAGAGAGTAGTTTGATTTGAGACACGGGACTATGCTATTATTTTACAATGAAATAAAACACAGGCATAGGGAGCGATGGGAGCAGAAGACGGCGCACTGGTGAACTAATGACCCGGACACAAAAGACTGCATGCTAAGCTGGCTGGTGGAATAAGACAAGCCAGCTGGTTTAATGTGAGAAAAACAGCATTCGAATAGGCGATAAAACCTGGCTGATAAGACAAACGAACAGGGCGATAGGCCACCAAGCAATTGTTTATCGATCAAATAATGGGTCGAATCAGGCCAGATTAGGATCAAAGCGGAAACAAATTGTCAAGTCAAAATCTTTAGTCCTGACCTAACACACTTACTTTGAGTTTTTCTACTTTGGTTTTTTTTTTTTTTGGGGGGTGTAACACCCTAGGTGTTAATTACCCTTTTGCATTGCATTTCATTAGCATGAGCACCATTATGCATAAGATCATGAGCATGTGCTAATTCCAAGTTCCATGTGTGCAACGTATGTTTTTGTTAAATGATCTAAAAAATTGATCTAGAATGTTTTCAAATTGAATATTAGGTAGGGTTTATACTCAACTTTTTGCCAAAATATGTTGTCATGAGATATATATGCCATACATGCCTTTCTCATGATACTAAATCTCTTGAATTATAATTTTATGATCTAATCACTTTTTGGGGCTGAGCCCTAAATAAAAGTTGTAGTACAAGTTTTATGCTACAAACTTTATTTAAGGTTCCAGCCCTAAATCTCTCTTTAACTTGCTCAAAATATGGACTTAAAATTGAATTCAGCATGATTGAGAAGTAACTTGAGAAAAATTTCTAAGTCCTGGAATTCAGCATCTGAATTCAATATCTAGAGCTGAGTAACTTAATCTTTCATGAATAAAATTCTGAAAACAAGTTTCCCATTTATTAGTACAAAGTTAGTACTTTAATGCCATGGATTTGGTTGATCTTTATATTGGATGGTTAGCTCTAAATTAAATGCCAAGTATAGCTAATCTCTGCATTTAGCTTCCTGAATGACAGGTTTTCAGAAATTATTCTAAGTCCCTAGTTTCAGTAATTTTATTCCATGGTTAGGGCTGTGCAAAATGATTTCTATAAATAAAAGTGGTGCAACTTTTGATCCATGATTTGGTATAGAGTGTGTGATGTGCAACTGTGCTGTTGGTTGGACTGTTTGATTAATGTTTAGCCATTAATTAATTGTGCTAACTTTGAATTTGAAACAAAATTTGAAGCAGACTTAGAAAATTTCCAAGTGCTGAAATTCAGCAACTTGCTTCAAAGTTGGAAGCTATGAAAAACAGTTTTTCATGAGTGAAAGCATGTCAACCAATGCATCATCTGTTAGTACAAAGATCCTACTTCGACACCAGGGAATTGGTTGAGCTTAAGGGTAATTGGTTTTTCCTTAATTAAATGCCAAACTTAGTTAAATGCTGTAAGTAGTTTACTGCTTAACTGAATCTGTATTGCAGTTTGTTTTTAGTGATGTTTGGGGTTGTGTAGTTTGCAAACCCAAGTGAATTAGCTCCTGAACCTTTAATGAATCTTGGAGTATACCTATAGGAGATCACCACGGTGCAACCGGTTTCTCCGTTGGTTCCTTGATCAGAGAGTTAGAGAGGGAAGAAAATGGTGTTTTCAGACAATGAACAGTAACCCAAAGCCAATTCAGTTTTCGTCTTCTCCTCTTTCTCGTCGTCGGCGCCGTGGCCATCGTGTCAAGGGCACGGTAATCCCGAGTAGCAGGCCCTCGACTCCGGAGTTCGTAGCCTCCGGTCGAGTCTTCCAGGGCGGAGGTTATTCCCCTCACAGCCGCCTGGGCTTAAGCACGATAGGGAGAGAGAGAGATTGAAGTTTGATCTTGATTAATTCCTTCATAATTCGAGTACAGTGCATATAAGGCCCAATCGGCCAACTAACTTGGAAACAAACTCCTGATTATGTGGCCTAATCACCTCCTAGCCACTAGAATCGGCCCTGCCATCTACGCCCGCGGTAATCGTGGGGTAACGCGGCGCGCGCGGGGCGTCCCCGTGTTCTCTGCGGCCTGCTCGCTGCCGCTTCGCCGCGCGCCCCTGCCCCGCGGCGCGCTGCACGCTGCCCCCCACATGACATCTCTCCCCCCCTTCGCGTGGGGCGCCGGGTCCTCGAGCCGGGAAGAAGGGAACCTCTCGAGGGCGTCAAGGTCCTCCCAAGTAGCAGACCGTGGCTGGCTCGCCCTGCCAATGGACGAGCAGTTTGTCGAACGCCGCGCGCCAGGCGAACCTGCTCCACCCCGACCTGCCCGGGTCACCACGCCATGGTGGATGGGCGGCAAGGCCGGGTGTAGTGGGAGGCGCGTCGACGAAATTCTTCGTGACGCTCGACGTGAAAGATCGCCGTGGATGCGCGCTGGTGGAGGAAGAGCCAGTGAACGGCGATTATCGCTGATCAGCTCCCTCACCACGGATACGGCCCGATGTAGGGGGCTTCAGCTGCCTGCCCGATGAAGCTTGCAGCAGGGGAGGAGGACATGGTTCGGCCGGAGGTCGGAGGCGGGCCTTGATCGCCCACTTGGTACGACACGGGGCGATGATGGCGGTCGTAGTGGCGCTTATGCACCCTGCGCTGCTCCAGCCGGGTAGTGGACGCCGCGGGAAGGCTGAACGCTCCTCCATGTCGCGAGCCACGGCAGCCACCCGAGTCTCCCGTGTGCTCGTAAGGGCGGAGGGTGGGTGGGTCACCACCGTAGACCACCCGAACGGCGTCTCCCGAGCGAGGTCTGGTAGGCCGTGTTGTACACGTACCGGCCCAGGGAAGCCACCGCAGCCACGGGCGAGGACGGTCACCCGTGAAGCACCGGAGGTACATGACGATGACGCTGTTAGCGGCCTCCGCTTGGCCGTCCGGGGGGTGGAAGGCGGACGACATGTGCAGCTTGGTGCCCATCACCGCACGCCTCGCGCCAAAAATAGCGAGGTGAACACGGATCGCGGGGTCGGAGACGATGGATCTGCGGCATGCCGTGCAGCGGACAATGTCGTTGAAGAACGCCTGAGCCACGGTCTCGGCGGTGTGCGGGTGCGCCAAGGGAATGAAGTGGCAGTATTTTTGAAGCGGTCGGCGACGGAGAGGATCACCGACTTGCCGTTCACCCCGGCAAGGCCTCCACGAAATCGAGGCCAATGTCGGCCCAAACCTGCAAGTGGGAACGGCAGCGGTAGTAGGAGGCCGGGGGGGGTGGAGGTGCTCCGCCTTGTACCTCGGGCGGTGAGGCATTCCCGTATAAAATCCGCACACAGCGACGCATATTGGGAAAAAATGAAAGTCACGGCGAAGGCGGTGCGGCGTCTTTTGGACCCCCTTCGTGCCCGTCGTCGTGGATGGCGGCCACGATCTCGGGGCAAGCTGCGGGGACGAAGGCGGGATGTACTGGCCGGCCGTCGAAGGTGATGAGGCCGTCGGTGACGCCACGGCCGCAGATCCGGGAGCTGCGCAGCGAAGCTCGTCATGCACGCCACGGGGCCGGGTTCGTGGCTCGTGCGCGGGCGGGAGGCGGCCGATGAAGTCGAATCGAGGACCGAGACCGCCAAGTGCGCCGGCCGCGGTCTCCTCGATCCCTGCTGGGAGAGGGCGTCGCCACCGTGTTCGTAAATGACCGGCTTGTACTCCACGGTGAAGTCAAAGCCAAAGCAGCCTTCCCCACCCAGTGATGTTATGAATCGTGGCGAGGCGCCGGTCGAGGAGGTACTTGAGGCTGTAGTGGTCCGTCTTGACGACGAAGCGGCGCCCTGTGAGGTACGGGTCGCCCGCTGGCGGACGGCGAGGACGAGACCGATCAGCCCCCCGCCAGAAGCGGCCAGTGAGCGATGGCGGGGAGCCACCGGCGGGTGAAGAACGCGATCGGGTGGCCCCCCTGGACGAGCACCGCCCCGGCCGCGCGTGGAGGCGCACACTCCACCACGGTAAAGGCTTGGTGAAGTTCTGGGAGCGCCCAAAGACGGGGGCCGAGGTGACGGCCTCTTTGAGGGCGAGGAAGGCCGTGGCGGCGTCGTCGTTCCAGGAGAAGCCCTCCTTCTTCAAGAGCGCAATGAGGGGGCAGCGATGGAGCCGGGGTTGTGGACGAACTTCCGTAGTAGCCGGCGAGGCCCAGAAAACCCCCGCACCGCACGCGCCGAAGCGGGCCGCGCCACTGCGTGGATGGCTTGACCTTGGCGGGGTCCATGGCCACGCCGGACGCCGAGATGATGTGGCCGAGGTAGCCGACGGAGTCAACACCGAAGGAACACTTGGACCGCTTGACGAAGAGACGGTGGTGGCGCAGGAGGGACAGGACGACGCGTAGGTGGCGCAGTGGTCGCCCAGCTCCTCCCCGTCAGATCAGGATGTCATCAAAGAACACGAGAACGAACCGGCGAAGATGGGCGCGCAAAGACGCCGCTCATGAGGGCCTGGAAGGTCGCGGGGCATTGCACGCCCCCAAACGGCATCACCGGGGAACTCGTACAAGGCCGTCATGGGTGCGGAACGCCGTCTTGTGGATGTCCTCCGGCCGCATCCGCACCTGGTGGTACCCCGACCTCAAGTCGAGCTTGGTGAAGAAGCGCGCCCGTGGAGCTTCGTCCGGAAGCTTCGTCGGCGACGGGGATGGGGAACGCATCTTTGACGGTGAGGGCGTTCAAGGGCGGTAGTCGACGCAAGCGCCATGAGCCATCCGCCTTCTTGACGAGGATGACCGGTGACGAGAACGCCGAAAGTCGCTACGGCGGACGATGCCTCTTTGGATCATCGCGGGCCTTGGCGCTCCGGCTTCGTCCTTGTCCCCCGGGGAATGCCGGTATGGGCGGACGACCACCGGTCTTTGCGTCCGGTTTGAGGTCGATGCGGTGGTCGCGTCCTCGGGGTGGCAGCGATCCGAGTGGGCTCGGCGAAGACATCCTCGAACGTGGCGGCAGCTCATCGAAGCGGCGGCGCCCACGGTGGAGTGGAGCCTCGGCGCAGAATGCGAAGCACGCCCGGTCCGGCACGGAGCGCCGTGGAGCTGGAACGCCATGGATGGTGTGGCGAAGTCCCTGACTATGGCCCGAGCGTGGCCAGCCATCGAGTCCCGAGCACCACGCCGAACCACGCAAGTGGCATGACAAAAAAGATCGATGGTGAAGGTGGTGCCGGCGATGGTGATTTGGGGGCCGCTCGGAGAACCCAGGGGCACGAGACCCGCTTCGCCGTTGGCCACGACGGCGGTGAGCCGAGGGTGGGGCTCCACCCTAAGCCCCCGCCTCTGCTGCCCGGCGGAGATGAAGTTGTGGGTCGAGCGAGCCGTCGAGGGCGGCAGGGAGGCGGCGCCACGGCGGCGGCGACCTGCATCGTGCCACCGCACGGGACGCCGGCGACCCAGCGTGCAGGAGAGAAGACCGGGGCTGCGGTTCCTCGGTCGCGCCCCAAATGTTCCGGGTTCGACGTCGTCGATCTCCACTCCCTCGAGGAAGAAGATGCGCTTGCGTAACCCGGTTATGGCCGCAGGGTAAATTTCTCGTTCTGATAAAAGAGAGCCCTTGGCGGCGCCGTTCCGCCATCTCCTCCGGAGAGAGGCGCCCGCGAGGACCTCGCCCCGCCTTGCCGGGCAGCCGCCAGGGCAGCCGGGAGGCCAGCAGAGGTGGCGGTCTTTGGGAGCCTGAACCTCGGCGGCCGTGGGTGAAGCCGCAGGGGCTGGGGCCCCGAGAGCGGCCCGGCGGCCGGTCGGCCTCCATCAGCTCCACTGCCCGGCCAAACTCATGGCCGCGCGAGGGACTCGGGTTGTGGGCGAGGACCGCATGGCTGAGCGGCGAGGAGTCCGCCGGTGAAGAGTTGGACTTGGCTGCGACTTCGTCGAGCGGCCCGCCGAGGCAATTAGAGCCTGGAAGCGGTTGGAGTACTCCTCCACGGTCCCTACGCCCCGGCATTCCCCGCAAGCTCGAACAGCGTGCGGATCGAGCGGGGGAGGCCCAAACCGAAGGTTCGGGAGTTCCTTGAAGCGCCCCGTGTCGGGCGTACCGTCGTCCTCCCGGAGGCTGCGTGTACAGCTGCGCGACGTCGCCCAGTGATAGGGACGCCATCCACACACGCTCTTCCGCCATGGTACGATGCCGGGCGGAAATACGATTCACACTTGTTGAGGAAGAACATGGGATCGGTTGTGCCGTCGGGCGAGGGAAATCCCACTTCTTGTGCTTGGGCGGGTGATCAGGAAGCGGACCCTCCGGTCGGTTGCCGCCGCCACCACCGGACGACGACGCGGACTTCTCCTTCTTCATCACGGCCATGTCGGCCTGCGGCGTGGCCATCTCGGCGGACGGGGTCTTCGGGGGAGGCCATGACATCGGCAAGGGTAGGCTCGCTCATGGTGAGGGATGGGGCGGCAGAGGTGGGCGATGGTGGCGAAGCGGGCGGTGGTGGGTGGCGGCGGCTACAGAGGATTGCGTGGAACGGGTGGGGGAGGAACGGCGAGACCTTGATACCGAGGTTGTCAAGGGCACGGTAATCCCGAGTAGCGAGGCCCTCGACTCCGGAGTTCGTAGCCTCACGGCCGAGTCTTCCGAGGCGGAGGTTATTCCCCTCACGGCCGCTGGGCTTAAGCACGATAGGGGAGAGAGAGAGATTGAAGTTTGATCTTGATTAATTCCTTCATAATTCGAGTGCAGTGCATATAAGGCCCAATCGGCCAACTAACTTGAAACAAACTCCCCGATTATGTGGCCTAATCACCTCCTAGCCACTAGAATCGGCCTCGCCATCTACGCCCTTGATGTCATCATGGCGCAGCTGCGCCGTTGGCGTCCTCCGCGCTCTGCGGCCCGCTTCGCATAGACTGCGTGCGTCGCGCGCCTGCGGCGTCTCGCGTACGCCGTGCCCCACATGACACATCATTTGTTTGGTCGCCCCTTCTTTGCACCGCCACGCCTCGCCCTTCTGTTTGCTTGTCTCGCGTTGGCCGGTGGAGAGTGGAGGAGTCGTGCGTCGCCCATACCGCCATTAGGAAGCCGCCCGGCTAGCCGCCGGCCGCCTTCGTTCATTGATCACCGGCGCCACTCCGCCGGGTTCCCCATGCTTCCGGGGCGTCTTTGCCATGCGTTGCTAGCAGCGTGGTGAGCTTCGCAAAGGCCCTGCCGAGGCCACGACACCGTTCCCACTCTTTAAAACACGACGCTACCGGCCATCCTTCCTTTTTCGTTTTCTCTACGCACCATCGCCCGTCGAGCTCCTTTCTTGCGAAATTCGCAACCTCTGCCCATCCATCATCAATTCCTCTTGGCCCGCAGCTCCTCTACACCCATTCGCATCTCACGAACCCGCCGGAGGCGACTTAGAATTCGAAATCACCGGGCCACCTTCTTCTCCTTCGCATCCGACAACGGCGCCGCCGCCAAAGAGCCACACGAGGCCGGGCCTCCCTAAGCGCTCCTCTGTTCAATCGGTTGGCTTATCGGTTTCGCTCGGCGTTGGGATCGGGTCGACCCATCCGTTTGAGCTCTACCGGGCGCGGCCAAGGCCGCCGCCGGAACTCACCGCCACACCGTCGCCGCCAGTAAACTCCATCCTCCGCTCCATATCCGGCTCAACCAAAGAAGCCCTAGGTTTGCCTCGAAGCTTCGAAGCCAACTATACTCTCCGCTTGATCTCTACCAAATCCGTCATGACCGGAACGCCGGCGCCACCGTCGCGGCTAAGCGCCAAGCCGCCATAATCGCCACCTTGCTTGCTCGCCGCCAATCCATCTGTTTACACCCATGGTCTAGTTTGTCTAGTTGAGAGGAAGCCGTAAGTGCCGCTCGTGTCGCCCGAGAGCTCGGTTGTTGGCGAGCTTCCGGCCGGCCGGTGTCCTCCCTCGTTTGAACGAAGGGAGGGAAGAAGGAAGCTGACCAGGGGGGCCGCCCGCCGATGTGAGAGAAAGGAGGGAGATACGGGCCATGCCGGTTTGGGCCGTGTTGACGGCCCGCAGTGAGCAGTCCGCGGTCCAAATAAGGTTCTTCCTTTTTTTTTCTGTTTTTGAGAAAGGGATAAATAGTGATAGAATTTGTTTGTTTTATAATGAAGTATTTAGAGCTCTAAAAATTGTGAAATTTTCTGTGTAGCTTCTCTGTGATTATATTTACCTAGGAAAAATATGAAACCTAGAAAATTGGTAGTTTTGGTATGAATTAAAATTACCCCTTTAAATTAAGAAATGAGCTTCCATGAATTATGTAGGTTAAAATATATATCCAAAATTTATGAATTTTGTTTTGCCACTGTTTTAGGATGGGAGTAATCTGTACAAAAAGTTTGAGATGATTTTGGTAATGTTTAAGAAAATCATTAATTATATACTTATTAATAAATAGGAAAAGAAACAACTTGATTAATTATACATATGTTTTTGGATGTTGCAAATGAATACTTCACTGTTTCAGTATAAGAAAATATTGTTTGTCTCTGAAACACTTTCATTGGATAATAAATGATTATTTTTTATTCTATATCTTGCTTGCTAAGGATATAAGCATGCATGCATACAAATATATATAATTTTATAATTTTCTCTTAAAAAGAAATAACCATGAGATGACTTGAGTGAATAATTGTGACTTTAATTGGAGACCTTGGATTAAGTACACCCCATTGGTCCATGGTTTGATCATGATTTGCGAATTGATGATGCTAGTCTCATGGTGATAATAAGTTAATGGTAAAAAGAGAAAAGTTGATTTAGTGTTGTTGCTTTTGAGCTTTAAGTTGGAGACCATGGAGGATGCTAACCTTACTGATCCCTGGCAATGAAAATATTATCTTTATGTAACTTTATACAACATGTTAGCAAGTGAATGAGGTTGCTTAATAATCATCCTAATCACATGGTTACTAGTGAACTAGTAATAGATCAAGTAAAGGATTAGTGTATATCTTGCTTGCTTTAATAAGTTGACTAAAATCCATAAGGTACTCACCCTACTTTTCTCTGGCAAAATGATTGAATGTTTTACTTGTTAGTATGCCCATAATCTACCTGTAAATTAAATAACTGAAAGGAGCTTAAGTGTTTTCATTAAATCATGCATGCATGTGAGTTCATGAATTATCCTTGTTTTATCATGGCTTAAGTGAATAAGTGTACCTATATGTAGTAATGTTAATAGTGCTTCATGACCCATGTCCATGCTTGCCCATGCTTGACTTGATTAGTGAACCAAGTAAAGATTTAATTACACATGTGATGGCTTATGTGACTTTTAGATTGATTTTAAGCCTTGGATCAAGCAACCCAAATGATCCTCGACAATTGGGTTCATTAATGATAATGATCGTGATAGACTTATAGTAGCAAATACGTGTTTGGTTGCAAGTTTTATAGTAACTTCTGCAGAGAGGAGATATGCACCTACTCTGTAAAGATTAAAAACAAACTTGATAATATAGTGTTGTCATCAGAGAAAGAGAATTGCACACATGGAACCTTATGTAGCTTTCTTTTGTTATTATTCAAGCAAATCATCTTATCATGCATCATGTCACGCATCATGTTGTGCATAGCATTAAGCATGCATTATTTTATTACGTGTAGCGCACGAGAGCAAGAAGAATTGCGATGGTCAAGTTTTGGAGAAGGTTTGGGATAATCCGGTCAAGCGGAGACGTATCTACCGAAGATGTTGATGCCAAGTCTAACTTCAGATTTCTCGGTGGAAATTAACCTTCCCTGCAACACAGGCAAGCACCGGAGCATGACCCATTCTCTTTATTTTACAAATGCTTTACTACACCTTAAGTCTAGTGTAATGTGCATTACGTAAGTAGGAGTTGGGTGAAACTGTTGCTGCATGATTACCTTGATCTTCCACAAATTCTAGATATTATCTTACTAGTATGTGTAGGACGTTTCCTTTAAATGCTTAGCAATGCTTAGACCGGTAGAAGTCGGGTGATTTCCTGTCTCCCGCGAGATATAGGATGGTTACTTGTTACTATGGGATGTATATGTGATATCCTTAAATCATGAGGTGGTTAATAAATTGGAGACCGGACAGGATTCGATGTTGGTGAGGCTACGGGACATGGAGGTCTTGTATGTCTATCTTTTTCCCCGTCTCAGGTCGATTAAGGACCGAGCCGTGATTCGGATCTAGGTGTGAGATTGAGCGTACCTTCACATAACCGCCGAATAACTCGTCTCGACGGTAAAACTGATTAGCCTATTCGAGGTGGTTCTTGAACCGCTAATGCATTGTTGGGATGATTGGAAGGTGGAAGGGTATTGGTCCAAAACCCTGCATGACTATGGGCTACGGGCTGAACGGGCATGACTTGTGAGGACGCAATACCATGACCTTTGCAACTGGATTCAATTTCATCTTTCGAATAGAGTGAACAGCGACTCGAGCAAGCTTTGGTCCGGCTTGCGAGGGTGTGTGATATGGGCTTTACCAAATTTGGTGTAATCGATTCGAATCGCCGTCTCTCCCGGATAGTGAGAAACTCATGCGACGACCACGTAGGCGTAGTGAGAAATAGAACCTTGAATGATGATAGAAGGATTGAAATTGGTATCCCATCTAAAAATGGTTGCTTCTATGACTTAAATTATATGAAATAGAAAGGTGCTAATATAGTCTTAAGTAAATCAATATTAATTCTACTGCTAAAACTTAAAGTAAGAATTTCATTAGTGAGCTTTTCCGCAAAAGTTGCTAGCCATTAAACTCCACACATGAAGCCTGGCATATAACCTTGGAGTCTTTTATTTCTTCTCCCTGACGGGTAAGTCTTGCGGAGTACAATTGAGTACTCAGGGTTTTATCCCACCCTGTTGCAGGTGATTTGATTTGTCCGTGGATGGTGTTAACTAAAAGCCGGTGGGCACGGTTTCAGTATAACGCTTCTCATCTTTATTTCATCAGAGAATGTCACTTAAGCTAGCAATATCACTCAAGTCTTCGATTTAGTAATCATTCCCAACTTTGTTTTATTGTAAAGTGATTTGAAACTAAACCGTTACTCATTATTTTTTATCTTTGTGATAAGAACTTTTTCTCGCTGCAAACTCGAGTATATGATATGTATTTGCTTAATCGAGTACGATCCCTGGTTGTAAAGTTGATTTACCGAGGTCATTCATGACTCTCGGCGGACTACCTGGGTTTATACATGTGAGAGTATAATGCGTGCCGTCGAATCGGCGGGGACGTTCATGCTTAATCATGTATAACACTACAAGAATTTTGGTGGTACATGACGATCTATTTTCATCATAGATACTCAAAAATGCGTCACAGTTAACTTTCCATGACGATCGGAGAAAAGGTCATGTATCCCGCGTCATACATTTGCTAGGCTGATTTGGGCCGTCACAGATTAGCATTTGTATTCGTCATGGATCAGTTTCCCATTTGCTATACCCAGTCCATATCCAAGCCCAGATCCAAACCACAGTGACGAAAAAGAACATCACAGATTAGGGAGAAATCATCATGGCATTAACCATACAATGAACATTTAGTCAGGTCACACATTTGAGACACACATGATACACATAAACCGAAACAAAGCTCATGATTGATAGAACATGGCTTATAATTTTCAATCAATCCATCAACATTTGTACTTGTACAATTTTTCGCACAAATTACTAAGGCAATAACCAAGCTACACTCAACTAGCTACAAAACTAAGATGTTGGCTTGTATAGCTCGCACAACAAAATCTTCCATCATTACGAAGTCATGAACGAAAAGCCACCATGAGCACCTTGATCCTCTTGCTGCAATTTCAGATATAACCTCATCAAATGCCTGCAAAGAATACTTGATTAGGAATAAAACTTACATGTGCAAAGATACGATCTTTGAAAGAAAAATCAAGGGTCTTTTGCCAAGTTTAAAGTTCTACAACAGCATTGTTATATTATTTACTTGAAGGTTGCCTAGTTTTTTTGAAAAAAAAGACAGGACCATATTGAGAGCCTAGATAGTCCAGTACACTAACATCTATCCACACTTGTTACTAAATTAAAGTATGCATTGTCACCCATATGTGTTACACAACTCAGGAAACGGAGGACAAAAAGGAATTGACAATAAGCAGCCCTTGTTATGGTGGGTAACACGTACAAGAGGAAGGAAGCGCTAAGTGGCTAGCGGGGGCGCTGGTCACCACGGCGGCATGGCAAAGAGCCCAAGTTATCTATTCTTTTGAATTCAATTAGTTTGTTAGTCGGATCGGGATTTTTAGGAGAAGTTTGTTACGTTGTGTGCTTGGCCTATAAGGCTGCAAACATTTGGTTAATGAAGGTTAAGCCTGGGATTGAGATTGAATCTCCCCACGGGCGCCCAGGCGTCTACTCCTCGTGCCTCGCATCCACGCAACAGCCACGGTGAGCGCCGACCACGGCGCCACCCGTTCGCCGCCGGAACCTCGTCATTCTCCCATCGCCTCTCCTCCCTACTTCCTACGCAGCAAGCTACGTCGTAACAACTTTGGTATCGGCGGTCATATGCGCCCACGGGTCGTCTGCGGCCGCCGTAGTTCCCTCGCCCGCCCCGCCACCACCCGCTGTGACCGCTGGTCTCGTCACCGCTCCGCCCACGACAGCCACCGTCGTCACCGTCGGCAGGGGGCACCTCATCTCAACCGCCCGCCGACCAAGCCGCTGCCCTTCACAACTTGGCGGCGGCCATCTATGGCATGCGCGCCCGGATGGGAGACTGGCGACCCGCCTCGTCGCCGTGGAAAGCCGCACGCCTCCGTTCCCATTTGTGTCCCGATCCTTTGGCTGCCGGTACGGCGGTCTCCCGGCCCTCCAGGCGTCCGGGCCGATCATCTCCGAGCTCGCCCCAACCACGTCCGTCTTCGCCACCATTGCGGCCTCCGCAGTGGCGGCATCGGCTGCTGGTCAGCAACCGCCGATGACCACGGGGGTGCCGATCCATCAAGCGTCCTTCCACTTTTCGCCGTCACGGTGCCGTCTTTCTCCTCCATCATGCAAGGACCTCGCCAGCCGCCGCCGTCGGTCGCCATGCACTTCCCACAACCCCTGCCGCACCAGCCGTATGATCAGGCGGGCTCCCTTGTGCCCCGCTTCTCCAAGATGGCGTTCCCCACCTATGACGGGAAAGAAGATCCGCTCGAGTGGCTGAACAAATGCGAGCAGTTCTTCTACGGCCAGCAAACTCGCCATGCCGATCGCGTGTGGCTGGCCTCCTACCATCTCTCCGGGACGGCCCACCAGTGGTACCTGGTCCTCGAAGCAGACTCCGGCCGGCCACAGTGGGAGGAGTTCCGTCAACTGTGCCAGCAGCGCTTCGGGCCGGCGATCACGACCAACCACTTGTCGGACCTGGCTCGCCTGCCGTTCACGACGTCGGTCGACGCCTACATGGAGGCGTTCCAAGCTCGCGCAGCACATGTGGGCCATTTGTCGCCACTAATGAAGGCGCAGCTTTTCACGGGCGGGCTGCTGGACAACATTCGCATGGACGTGGAACTCCGGGGAGCCCGAGGGGATCTTCTGCGCGCGCCATGCGGCATCGTCGCGAAGCTTATGAACGCCGGAACGTGGCCATTCTCCCCGCCCTGCCCGGCGCCCGAGGCGCCCGCGGCGTGGCGTCTAGCCGCTTTTACGGCCCCAGGCCCCGTGCCCTTCCGCCCGGCGGCCTATGGCGCCGGGTCGCCCACGCCCCTTCAAGCGCCCTAACGCCCGGATGAGATGGAGGCTCGCCGCCAAGCGAGGTTTGTGCTATAAGCGTGATGAGCCCTATGTCCGGGGACACAAATGCGCACACCTCTTCTTCTTGGAAGTGTCTGACTACATGGTTGAAGAGCCCGACGACAATGACGGTGCGCCTGAACACGCAGCGCCCGACCAGCACTTTGACCCGGACGCCCCCATGATCTCCCTCTCGGCCATCACTGGCATTCGGGCCGAGGATACGATGCGGCCGCGTTCATTTGGGGTGCCCACGAGTTCACGGCTCTACTGGATTCCGGCTCCACCCATAACTTCATCAGTCAAGCTGCTGCGCACCGGGCCGGGTTACGCTTCCACGACAGCGCCGGCGCACATGTCGTGGTGGCTAACGGCGACCACGTGGCCTGCCGGGGACTCGCCCGCGACGTGGACCTCAAGATAGGGGACGAGCTATTCACGGTGGACTGTTTCTCCATCCCACTCGACTGCTATGACATGGTGCTCGACATCGCTTGGCTTCGCACACTCGGACCGATCTTGTGGGATTTCGACGACCTGTGTATGGCGTTCACGCACCACGGCCGCCGGGTGCTTTGGAAGGGGATCGGATCCACACGTACCGACATACCGCCCACCGGCCGGCTCCACGGCAGCCGGTTGTTCGCGGCCCAGGGCACCGAACCCTTTGCTTTCGGCCGGTTCTTTGGACACCTACGCCGACGTGTTCACGGCACCCTCTGGTCTCCCACCGGCTCGTACCTGCGATCACCGCATCCACCTCAAGCCCGGGACGGAGCCAGTCGCCGTTCGGCCTTACAGGTACCCCCAACTCCAAAAAGATGAATTGGAGCGCCAATGTGACGAGATGCTCCAGCAAGGGACCATCCGCGCCACATCCCCATTCCCATTCTCGGTCGGTGCTGCTAGTCAAGAAACAAGACGGCTCATGGCGCTTCTGTGTCGATTACCGGGCGCTCAACACGGTGACAGTGAAAGACAAGTTCCCGATTCCCGTTGTCGAAGAGCTGCTGGACGAGCTCCATGGTGCACGGCTTTTCACCAAGCTCGACCTCCGTTCCGGGTATCATCAGGTGCGCGTCCACCCGGACGACATTGCCAAAACGGCGTTCCGCACGCACCAAGGCCACTTCGAGTTCCTCGTCATGCCCTTTGGGCTGTCCAACGCGCCGTCGACGTTCCAGGCCTTGATGAACATTGTCCTCAAGCCATTCCTCTGCCGCTGTGTGCTCGTGTTCTTCGACGACATTCTAGTCTACAGCACATCTTGGACCGAACATCTGCAGCACCTCCGAGCTGTCCTGGACATCCTGCGCGCCAACAAGCTCCACTTGAAGAGGTCCAAGTGCTCCTTTGCCTCCCCATCCGTGCAGTACTTGGGGCATGTCATCTCCCAGCAAGGTGTCGCCATGGACAAGTCCAAGGTGGAGGTCGTGCAAGCATGGCCACAGCCGCGCTCCGCCCGCGGCCTGCGGGGTTTCCTTGGACTCGCCGGCTACTACAGACGCTTCATCCAGAATTATGGGGCCATCGCAGCACCCCTGACCGGCCTCCTGCGGAAGAACGCCTTCCAGTGGTCCGACGCCGCGTCCACCGCATTCACGACGCTCAAGCAGACGCTCGCCGCGGCCCCGGTCCTCCACCTCCCAGACTTCGACCGCGAGTTCGTCGTGGACTGCGACGCGTCGGGGTCCGGCTTCGGGGCCGTGCTGCACCAAGGGGCAGGACCGATCGCGTTCTTCGGCCCGGCCGCCGTTTGCTCGTCATCTCAAAGGTCGCGGCCTACGAGCGCGAGCTCATCGCCTCGTCCAAGCAGTTCGCCATTGGCGCCCGTACCTTTGGGGCCGTGCGTTCGCGTGCGCACGGACCACTACGCCCTCAAGTTCATGCTCGACCAGCGTTTGTCGACGATCCCGCAACACCATTGGATCAGCAAGTTATTTGGCTATGATTTCAGGGTCGACTACAGGCCGGGGCGCCTCAACGTCGTCACCGACGCCCTATCCCGGCGCGACGGCGACCCGCGGCTGGCTGGCTGCACCGGCGGCCTCGGCGCCGGCGCTTCGCTACGGTCTCGACACCGGCGTTCCACCTCTTCGTCGACCTGCGCCGGGAAGCTCGACACGGTGCCAGCGGCTGCGTGCTCACGGGGACGCAGCGGTGGCGTGGCACGCGGCGACGACGGCGGCGCGCGTGTCGGCGGGGCTGGTGCTTCACCGAGGGCGCGTCTTCGTTCGGCCACCTCTACTGTCCTCGATGGCGTTCTTCGGCTCGCGCACACCCAGGACCATGAGGGCATTCAGAAGACGCTGCAACGCCTCCGTACGGAGTTCTTCGTCGAGCATGATCGTCGTGTGGTGCGCGACTTCGTCCTCGCCTGCGCCACCTGCCAACAAAACAAGACCGAAGCTCTCCATCCCGCGGGACTCCTCCATTTTGCCTATCCCCCGCATTTTGGGCGGACATTGCCATGGACTTCATCGAAGCCCTGCCCAAGGTCCATGGCAAGTCTGTCATTCTTACTGTGGTGGACAGGTTTTCCAAGTACGCGCATTTCATCCGTTGGGCCATCCCTACACGGCGGCGTCTGTGGCTCGGGCCTTCTTCGCCGACAGTGTTCGTCTCCACGGTTTCCCCGAGTCTATCGTCAGCGATCGTGACCCGGTTTTCACCAGCCATGTCTGGCGTGACCTGTTCCGCCAGGCGGGGGTGACACTTCGGATGAGCACCGCCTTTCACCCGCAGACCGACGGCCAATCCGAGGCGACGAACAAGACCATCGGTATGTATCTTCGGTGTCTGACCGGTGACCGCCCCCGCGACTGGCTGGAGTGGCTCCCGTGGGCGGAATTCTGCTACAATACGGCATACCACACGGCGCTCCGGGCGTCCCCCTTCACCGTCGCTTCACGGCCGCAGGCCGCCGGAATCGCTTCCACGCACTCCCCGGGCCGGGCGCAGACGGGAGGCCGTCGACACACTCCTGGCCAACCGCGACGAATTCCTTGCTGAGGTGCGCGCGCCTTCGGCAGGCCCGTGAACACGCGCGTCGGTTCTACAACGCCTCACCGCGCTGGAGTTCTCCGTGGGGGGGGTGTGGCCGTTTTCTCCACCGCCCCACTCAGTCCCTCGCCCCCGGCAGTCGCGGCAAGCTCGGCCCCAAGTATGCCGGGCCCTATCGGTGGTCGAACGATCGCCGGTGTGGCGTATCGCGTGCGCTTGTCGGACGGGGCTCGAGTCCATGATGTCTTCCACGTCGGTGTGCTCAAGCCGTTCCGGGGTCCCGCGCCCTCGACAACGCCGGCTCTGCCTCCACTCCGTCATGGCAGGCCGGTCCTGCAACCAGAACGCGTCCTGCGCGCTAGCTTGCGCCGTGGCGCGTGGCACGTGCTGGTACAGTGGGCGGACCTTCCTTCGGCAGAAGCAACCTGGGAGCCGGTGGACGATTTCCGCGAGGCGCATCCGACATTCCAGCTCGAGGACGAGCTGTTTCTGAAGGGCGGGAGAGATGTTATGGTGGGTAACACGTACAAGAGGAAGGAACGCGCAAGTGGCTAGCAGAAGCGCGGTCACCACGGCGCGGGCAGCAGCCCAAGTTATCTATTCTTTTGAATTCAATTAGTTTGTTAGTCAGATCAGGATTTTTAGGAGAAGTTTGTTACGTTGTGTGCTTGGCCTATAAGGCTGCAAACATTTGGTTAATGAAGGTTAAGCCTGGGATTGAGATTGAATCTCCCCACGGGCGTCCAGGCGTCTACTCCTCATGCCTCGCATCCACGCAACAGCCACGGTGAGCGCCGACCACGGCGCCACCCGTTCGCCGCCGCAGACCTCGTCATTCTCCCATCGCCTCTCCTCCCTACTTCCTACGCAGCAAGCTACGTCGTAACAGCCCTGCTGAAGAACATGGCACTTCTCGTCATCAGCGTAGATTGAAAAACAAACTGCAGATATAGAGAACAAATAAGAACTGGGTAGCAGGTAAAGTTTCTGTACCTGTTTAAGCTCATTATTGAAATTAATTTCAATTTGAGCTCACATTATAATATGCTTCTGAATTTTCAATTTCAGGTCACAATCCGCATTGTCCTCCTATTCTCTGTAGAAATTTCAATGTTGCAATACATTACAAATAAGTTCTCCCCTTTACAGTCTCATTCAAGAAGCTATTTGCATGAATAGAAAAATATCTATAACTGGGGAATCTGATAATAACTAGTGCTGTGAGTAGTTGTTTGACCATTTAATCTTTTCAACGCTAGTCAATAATTTCCAAGATACGATTAAGCAACAAATATAAACAAATTGGCATGCTAGTGTTCTGCTCGAGAGAACAACATACTAGAAGCGAGTAGAAAAATACAAAGAGGAGGAATCAATCAGGTACCAGCTGCCCCCGCTCCCCCTTTGTGTAGCTTCCGGTTCTTCTCTCCGGCGTAATCCTTAGATCTGGCCTGCCCGCTGCACCGCCGGAGGGAAGGGGGCCGACTGCACCTTGCCCTTGCGCCGCTGGAGGGGTTCGCCCCGCAGCTACACGTCTTTGCCGGAGGGGCTCACCCGACCCTCCTCACGCTGCGGTGTGCCCTGCCTGCGCGCCGCCGGAGGGGCTTGCCCCCTGCAAGCTCGTCGTATGAGAGAGAGAGAGAGAGGAGCACGATTTGGGACCGAGAGAGAGAGAGAGAGGAGTGTGTGGCTGGGAGCGGCGGCGGCGTTTGAGGGAGAGGGTGAGAGAGCTGAGAAACCCTAAGTTTTGGTTCTAGTTATATATGCGAGGGGTATACAGGGTCTTGGGCTGGATATCCAATAATCTGGATCCTGTATCAGTTACAGGTGAATATGATCTATGACGTTTAACTGTGACGGCAACTAAACTAGTCATCATAGATGTATCATCTCATGAATGAACCGTCACAGACAATAGAATTCTATGATGTTTGTTTAGAACGTCACCAGTAAACCGTCATGTAAAGCCTTATTTCTTGTAGTGTAAGTTGGGCGGTTCCGTCACAGGGGGGGTCAAAAATCATGATCTGAATAGAATGAACAAGCGAGTTAGGTCATGTAGAGATTTATTTTGAAAGTTGGATCAAGTTGAGTTGCTCATAATGAGGGGGGTTTTTTGAAGGAACATGACAAGGTTTTGTTTACCCGATCTTGAACCCACCGATCGAACCTATGCAATAGGTAGTAGCGAGAAACATTAGTTTTATATAGAGCCCATGACTAGTGAACCATGAAATTTTGCTTTTAAAAGCCGATCAAACTCCATACTGACTCTGGCACCATGATGTTTGTAGCCAATCATCACCAAATTGAGTGTTAATGAAGAATAGACAATTATCACAGAAAGATAAAATTAAAGTTTATCAGAATCAGAGTGACCAAATTCACACTATAATTAACCATATTCAGCATAACAATTAAAGTTTATCAGAATCAGAGTGACCAAATTCACACTATAATTAACCATATTCAGCATAACTCTTTACTCAACAGTTTGAATATTAAAAAGGACAAAACATCTTTTGCACTTCAAACATGATTCTCTCGTACCCTATGGATGTTGTAGACAGGTATCCTGCATGAAAGCATATAAGTCTCTAATTCAATTTTGACAATTAATGGTAATATAATTATTATCAACAATATTACTTAGTAAGGTTAAAATGATGTTAATTGATTAGCCATTTATAACTTTCATTCCCTTGATGATGGAATATATTTTGGTTTTCAAAATATATGTGTGATAGTTAGTGTCATCTGAGCAATGAGAAACTTAGAGTAGTATGCCTTTATTTTTCTCCTTTGATCGTACTATAGTGAGGTGGGGTGTAAACATGTATCTTGGCCTATGTGAACTATTGAGTGGATATTTTGTACACTTGTGATACTGGTACTAAGTAGATTAGATGGAGCCCAAGGACGAGAGAAAACAAAGTCAAACTTAGAGTTGTTTGAAACGGAAGGATATGGAGACTTTAATAAGGGATCAGAGCTCTTCAACGAGACACCAGAGAGGTCACCGGAGCTAATGGATGGTCAAAGGAACTGAGATCACCTTGTCTTACCATGTGCATCAAAGTAATCATACTGGGACTTGGGAACACTGTATGTTGGTTGTGTAAACTCAGAGGAGATAAGGGCGCTGCATTTGTCTAGTGCCATATCGGAGCTTAGTACATGAGTAACCTTCAGCTTCAGGTATTGGGAGTTGTCCGGTGACTCACCTAACCGTTAGGGTCCGTTCGGCTGTCTGAAATATGCTGGTTTCGACACTGTAGCGGCTTGAAAAACACTGTAGCGCAGCTTGAAAACACTGTAGCAGCTGGACTTTCCAGCCACAAATCAGACAGCCGAACGGACCCTACTAGATTGTCCATACACCTATGAGTGGTGGAAGGCATCGAGAATGTCTATCTAGTTCATACACCTATGAGTGGTGGGAGGCATCGAAAATGTCCAATACAAATTTCAAAGGCACACCAGAGCTCTCTCGTGCTTATATTATGTTTGAGTTGAGTTTAAATAGCTAGTTTTGGGTGCTCTGACCTGTTGTAGGATTATGAAGACCAACTAGAGGAGGTTGCTGCAATATACGAATATATTTGCTAGTTTTATATAACTTTAATATTAAATGCTATTTGCTATATACACTCCCTTCACTCCAAATTACGTGATATTTTGGATATCTAAACACACTGTATATCTAGATTTATATCAAAAGCTACATATTTAGAAAATTAAAATATCTTATATTTTGGAATAGAATGAGTAGAAAGCAATAGTATTTAAGCAATGGATTACTGGCCCTTCCTTACTTTCATGGTTCCGCCACTGTTACTAAGGCACTCGCTTACACCCGTTAAGGGAATGTTTGGGACTGCTCTGTTTCACGTTTTCTTAGCTCCGCTCTTTGTTTTTTAGCCAACCAGGTTCAGCTCCATGCACTCTACCCGATAAAAAAAGGTGGAGTTGTGGGAACACCTAAAGAGGTGTTCCATAAACTCTAGATTTTTTTGTGAATCTACTCTATGATGAAGTTTGTGGAATAGAGTTTGTGTATTAGTCTTAAACACGCCCTAAGAAAGAGTTTTGCTGTGGCAAAAGCGTAGAGCTTGCTTCAAAAGCTTATAAAAAATAGAGAATGTTAAGAATGCACACATGGGCACATGGCCTTCGCTGCGGAAAAAAAACCAAATGAACGAAAATGCACCTAGAACTAGAATCTTAATTAGTGGTGCAAGCCTGAATATAGCAGAACTTATAATGCCACAGTGCACTCTTGAACTTGGTAGTGCAATGAGGTACGATTTGGTTCTAGAAAAGCAACGTCGATGCAAATGGATCGGTTCCGCGCGCGTACGCAATGGGAAGGGAATCATTGATTACCATTTTTGTTTGGTTCAGTCGATGGGCGACACAGGAACGAGTGCGGATGCTTACCGTTTAGGATCAAGCATAACCGACGCGCTGTTAGGTCTCCCGTGTAACAAATGATAACTAACGCAACTAGTAACAGTGGGAACAGATCACACCACGTAAGGAGCCAACCAAATAATACCCAAGTACTATCGCTAGTAGCAATGCATTTCCCCCCTTTAATTATTGATGCAATTGTGTCAATGCCTTTTGCGTGCGTGGTATTGAGAATCATGACATATACAATGCTATAGTAACAACCACCATCGTGCTAACTGTATACTTCAAAAGGGCAACGATAACCAACCTAATAACCAAACTTAACACTCAACCAACCTTAACTATAGTCCTTGTATAATCGTACAAAGGTGAAGGCGTACAAGGAATGATCATTTATGCTTCAGTCCATTATTACGTACACACCTGTATGTATATAACGGCCCTGGATGTCCTTAGAGGTAAAGGACGTAATTTCACTCTCTAAATAAGCTTTTAGATTTTACTTTCACGTCTAAGGTTCTCTTTAGCGGTGGTTCTATCGATGTTTCTCACCTTCTTAATTAAAATTCCTGTGAAATATGTACACGTGGAAATAGGCTTGCGAAGCCAAAACTAACAAAGACAAAGCTATTTCCACCTAGGAACCGAAATCACAAAAATATGGTTCATGGTAACTTCACTATTTCTAAATTCTAAAGAAGCCAAAGCCTAAAGCCTAAACATCACCCTCACCCGGTTTAACGAGCATGCTTCTCGTTCTCGCCAGCAGAACTCTGCTCAGTAAAGAACAAGGACTGCGCTGAAACTTCTCTAGGAGTCTGGTCTTGGATTCACTGCTGCTGTGCCAACCTTTTTTTCACGAATGATGCAGTTATCTTGTGCCTATTCGTAGCATACCAATGCGAAAAACATGAGGCTAGTAGGACTAGCACATAGCAAATGCCGCCCAAGTGCTGCTGGTGTGTTTAGTTGCTACGGAGTATTTAGGGCGTGTTTGGATGGTGTGGAAAAAGTTTTGCCTGTGTCACATCAGAATGTCGGAGGGATGTCGGAAGGGGGTTTCAAATACTAATAAAAAACAAATTACAGAATTCGTCAGGAAACGATGAGACAAATTTTTTTAAGTATAATTAATCCGTCATTAGCGAATGTTTACTGTAGCACCACATTATCAAATCATAGACTAATTAGGTTTAAAAGATTCGTCTCGCAAAGTTATCGCAATCTGTGTAATTAATTATTTTTTTAGACTATATTTATTACTCCATATATGTATGGTAGATTCGATGGGACGGAGAAAAAAAATTTGCCAGGGGAATCCAAACACCCCCTTATTAGCTCCGCCCGCCCGCGGCCGCCGCTGGAAGGCAGACACGATCCGAGTCGCACCATTTTCACGACCCACTCCGCGAGTAGCCGGGCGGTCCCACCGCTCAGCGACCGGTCCCCAAACCCCCGCCGCGCCCGCCCCGTCCTCTGCGCGAGCCGAACCGCCCGCCATGGCGCCGCCGGAGCCGGAGGTGTTCGACGTCGTCATCTTCGGGGCCTCGGGCTTCACCGGCAAGTACGTCATCCGCGAGGCCCTCAAGTTCCTCAACTCCTCCTCCTCCTCCTCCTCCCCCCTCCCCGCTCCGCTCTCTCGCGGTCGCCGGCCGCAGCCGGGACCGCGTGGCGGCCGCGCTGCGCTGGGCCGCGGCCCCCCGGCGGCGCCCCCCGAGGACGTGCCCATCCTCGTCGCCGACACCTCCGACCCGGCCTCGCTCGCGGCGCTCGCCTCCCGCGCCCGCGTCGTGCTCTCCTGCGCGGGGCCCTTCCGCCTCCACGGCCACGCCGTGGGCAGCGGCCTGCGCGGCCGCGGGCGCCGACTGCCTCGACATCTCCGGGGAGCCCGAGTTCATGGAGCGCGTTGAGGCCGAGCTCCATGAGCCCGCCGCCAGGAGCGGCTCCTCATCGTCTCCGCCTGCGGCTTCGACTCCGTCCCGGCCGAGCTCGGCTTCCTCTTCCACTCCAGGCAGTGGGAGCCCCCCGTCCGCGCCCGTCACCGTGGAGGCGTACGTCAGCCTGCACACGACCAAGAGGATCGTCGGGAACATCGGCACCTACGAGTCGGCCGTGCTCGGGTGGCCAATGCTGGCCAGCTGCAGGCGCTGCGCCGGTCCAGGGCCAGGCGACCCAGACCCAATGTGAGTTGATATCCACTCACACTCTCAATTGACTTCAAGTGATTGTTCGATTACATGTTTCTTATACTCCTTATTACAAGACAAAAAGAATAGAATGCTGCACTACAACAATGTTCACACCGGCTTAGAATTAGTAGGTCTTAAAATCATCTAGGGGAACAAGTACTTGAGTTAGAACTCAGAAGGAACATCTATCTGTAGTTTGCCATGATGCGTGCACTGACTACTGACTGCAATAGTTGCCGGGCCAGATCTCGGGTTCATGTCTGCTCTGTACACTATGGGCTACTATGCTAGAATTTGCTAGTGCTGTTTGATTTGATCTAAAATTGGTTGTGTTTTGCTGAAGCCATGTTGACATAGCCACATATATGCTTCCTAAAATTCAAATGAGCTTTGCTTTAATATGTATGTGCCCAAATCTCCTAGTGTGCCAAGGTGTTATGATGGAATTGAATGGCTTAAAGTTGTTCTGCTAGTAAACTTTCGAACCTTCTGATTAATCTGGAAATTAATTCTCATATCCCCTGGATTTTCTTAATCATTATAGAAACTACATGTGGGTAGACTGCTGGTATATGAAATCATAGCTCTTTTTCTTTTTTTTCCTTTTTTTCCTGTAAAACTCTTTTATGAATTTCCTTCCCATAATATTGCCTTCATGCTGATATGTTAATTATTTGGTTCTGTTAGGCTGTTACTATTTGGTCAATCATTCGTTTCTTGTGTGCCAACTGCTAAATAGTCCTGGGGTGCCTTCATAACAGCCTCCGTAGTCCGTACAGTCACATGCAAATGATGGTTACCATGCCTTCTGTGTCTGTGTGTGCATGGAGTGGATTGTCATGCTACTACTGCACAAAAATGGTTTTCTTATTTTGTCAAAGTTCATCTAATTCTTTTGCAACTTCTTTTTTGGTAAATGAAAGGCTCGTAGTTTACATTTTGATGTCCTTAAATCACATCGATTGCATGCTTTTCATATTTAATATGCTATTGATATGCCCTTGTTGCCTGTCATATATTTTCTTAGGACAATTTCTTGAACCAGGAATATAAATATCCATATACGTGAGTATCTGTAATTTTGCATTTACCTGGATTCACCCTTTTTGTTGTCCATGATTTAGCATTTTAAGAAGCACAGAGCATAGCAGCAGGATTTTAAGATGCCACTTGATTTCAAAAGTATTCATCTGTGTTATTTTTTCTGAGTACATGTGAAAAAAAAGCTAGTTATTCCAACCAAATCTGGAGACAAGTTATAGGAGCAGATGAATTTGAGTTGAAGAATCATCAGCTCGTTTGTGCTGGGTTGATGCCATTGATAGCTGTCACACGCTACCGCCTGCCAGTATTCTAGAGAACCAATTCAATTTCTTAAGCCTACAAACACTGAACTTGGCCTTGAGCCTCATGGCCATGGTTTGTTCCCAAATGTGTGACAAACTGACAATGTTCCTTGATCAATAACCACCATGTGCTTGTATGATTAAGCTCAGAGGGAATGTGAAAGCTATTAAGGGTCTGTTTTTTTAGTAGCTCCAGACTTCATATATATATAATAAAAGGAAGACAGAAACATTACTTTATCAAGTGAAAGCAGACTATATGAAATTAGTGATGCCATGATTTGGATTTTAATAAGAGCTTTGCTACAGTGATTGTTATGTACCAGTGGTACTTTTAGGTAATTTCCCCTCTGATTTTTGCTGGCCGTTGATCTGGGAAGAGACATTGTAAAATTGCATTTATGTAAATGAGGGTATTTTTCGTCTGCTTTCCCTGTTCTGTTCCTCAACTGGGGAGTTTGTGTAGTTCTGATCTGTGAATGTGCACAATGGTTGATCAGATAGTTTCTCAACTGGTTTTCCCCAGAATTTTTGCCCCCACGGAACATGTTCCATTCTTTATTTGTTTTTGTTTACCTCTTGTCACTGGAACTCGGGAATTTATCTCCCTTTATGACTCAATATTTCTAGTGCCTGTGACAAACCGACAAATTGAGCGTAAGGGTGACCATGTATCCAGTGAGGCAGTTACTGATTTTAGGTGTATGACCTTGCCCAATGACGGTTTTGGGCTTTTGGCAAAGCAAGCACAATCGTATAGCAGTTACGCTTGCTTGCGGTCAATGTGTGTAGGCATACAAGCTAGGTGACAAATAATTACTATTACTTGTTTCTGCCTCACTGACTGCTATTGTAGCCTGAGGAAACGGTGATGACTTGCTTAGAAGCTAGCCTGGGTGACAAATAATTACTAGTATATAAACTACAAGCGAGAACCAACTAGTGAATCTTAAAGTTAAAACTAGTGGTTCTGATGTGGCACAACTAGATAGATCAAACTAATTCTTTTCCATAAAATAACCATTCAGCTCACCTCTTAAATTGATCAACATAAACTTGAACCAAATAACTAAAATAACTAAAATATAACAGCTAACCATGTCAACTCAAATTAGCCCGTACAAACTAATTTACTCTAGTCTAAACTAACATTTATTTAAATAAAAAAGGAAATAATATGGGTACTAGTCTCTTCCTCTTTTTTTTTAACTGTCCCTAACTGTTTTGTACTTATCCGTAATTTCCCCTAAGCACCTCCTATTTTCCTACCACTCAATTTTCATCGATCGATGGCGGCTCATATTTTTTTCAACCTCCATAAAACTTGTACTTAAATGAATATTCCAGATGATATTACTAGAAATCTGACTGATACCACACCTTAGACATTGAAGTTTTTGGTATTCTTACTGTAGATCTTGCATGGTTGCTACTATCTTAATTTCTTGATTAAAATTTTGGAGTTAAATATATTTTGTGCAACCTTGAATTCTATTTTTTTATTTTTTCAGTATAATTCTCACATCTATTTAAGACTTCAATCTCTATATTCACTGCCTGAGATGATCTATTTGTGGAACGAGGATTGGCTGCTTTGCTAGACAACCATTTGTGTACAACTTGAGTACTACTGAATATCCAGTAGTTAAGAACACTCAGGATGGAAATCTCATAATGGCATCACATGTTTAATTTTTGCAGTATAATTCACACATCTGTTTCAGACTTCAGTCCCTATATTCATTGCATGATCTGATCTCTTTGTGAAATGAGGATTGGCTGCTTCGCTAGGCAACCATTTGTGTACAACTTGAATATCCAGTAGTTAAGATCACTCAGGGTGGAAATCTCATAATGGCATCACATGGTTTAGACCCATTATTTTGGTTGAGTTTAGTCAACAAATGATAAAATTTTCTGGATAAAATCTTGATTAATGCTAAGATTTCTTCCTTTATATGCAGATTCAGGCCCTCCACCTCCCAAAGGATCGCTGATTGAGGGCCAGAATCCTCTGGGAATGTGGGCTATGAAGCTGCCTTCTGCTGACACAGTGGTCGTGAAGAGAACTCTGTCAACCTTGACTGAGCATCCTGAAGGCCTTCCTGGTGCAGAAGAAACCCCAGAGTACGCTGAGCACAGGAAGAAGTTCTGGTCTTCTGTCAAACCTGCCCATTTTGGCGTGAAGATCGCCTCCAGATCCCTGCTGATCCTCGCGGCGCTTCATCGTCACCGGAATCTTCATCGGCCTGCTCGCCAACTTCTCCTTCGGCAGGTCCCTCCTGCTGAAGTACCCTGAGTTCTTCTCCGCTGGGCTGTTCAGGAGAGCCGGCCCAACTGAGGAAGAGGTGAAGAGCGCCTCGTTCAAGATGTGGTTTGTCGGGCACGGCTACAGCGATGTGGATAGCTCG
This sequence comes from Chrysopogon serrulatus, assembly GCA_015844335.1. Taxonomy (NCBI): domain Eukaryota; kingdom Viridiplantae; phylum Streptophyta; class Magnoliopsida; order Poales; family Poaceae; genus Chrysopogon; species Chrysopogon serrulatus. The sequence continues at coordinate 44,562 of JADLZL010006427.1, forward strand.
TTGGAGCTCGGAAGAAGCAAGCCGGACATGGAGGTGATCACCAAGGTTTCGGGACCTGAGGTCGGTTACATCACAACTCCTATCGTGCTGGTGCAGTGTGCCCTCGTCCTGCTGAGCCAGCGTGCCAACCTGCCCAAGGGAGGGGTGTACACACCTGGCACCGTCTTTGGCCCTACTGACCTCCAGCGGCGCCTCGAGGAGAACGGGCTGAAATTTGAGGTTAACGCGACTAGGATCATGCACTGAAGTTCACTGTCAACGATCAGTGCATCCGGTGGAAAACTTGGGAGAGGATGCAACCTGAACAATAAGAAGCGCCGAGTAGCGATTTGACTGTGTATGTGGTGCAGTCCTATGGAGTCTTACTACCACAGCACCTTCTGAAATACCTAGTTTCTTATTCGTATGCTGTGTTTATATGAGGTGATAATAGGAAAATGGTGTGATAATCCGTGTGATCGTATGTACTGCAGAGAGGTTCGTATGGGTTGCAAATGTGTAATGCCAGACTCGGCGTGCTATTTGGAAGGAAAGATGCTAGGGCTAGTGTTTTTGGCTGTTGTGCTTTTCCTATGTTGTTAGAGTACACCCAATTGTACGACAGAGGTGGAAGATCCAGAAACAGGCGCTCCGCGCACAGGTGGTGTGCCGATTCGTCGACCGACGAACGGCCTCAAGCGTTCCCGCGTGCAGCACAGAGCCACAGATAGAGCTGAGATTTGGGCCGTGCCATTTGAGGGCGGGTCACGGCACGATCTTTTGGCACGACCCGAAGCACGGCACGGCACGAGAATTTTTGGGACGTGCCGGCACGACACGAATATGAGGGCCGTGCCGTGCTTAGGATATCGGCACGGCGGACTATATGGCCCGGCCCGTATTTTGGGCCGTGCTTGGGCCGGTACGGCACGAAAATGGCACGTATACACATCTACAACTCTACAATGCAGTTTCTTGACATTTACTATACTACCTCTCATCTAATTATTAAATAGATTACAAAAATCATTCAACTTTCATAAAAATTATACACACAAGATATATATTTATTTATATCATGAGTGGAAAAAGAAATTAAACAGAGAGATATTTTAAGGGCCGTGCTTGGGCCGGCCACGACCCAAACGCAGCGTCTTGGCGTGCCTCGGGCCGTGCTTGGGCCAAGGAAAATTTACCGTGCCGTATCGGCACGGCACGACGGCGACGTGCCTCGCGTGCCTAAAGGGCACGACCTAAAGCGGCACGGCACGAGAGAGGGCTGGGCCGGGCCGGCACGGCACGGCCCAAGTCCCAGCTCTAGCCCACAGACACACCTAGCCTGACGACGCCCTGACTTCCCCTCTTTGTTCCGGCAGCGCTAAATAGCGAACGTTGACCAGATCTAAATCTGGCGAACGAAGCAGAACAACTCCGCCACTTTCCATTTTTAGTAAAAATGTTTTCCGCAACTTTCTATTTTTGGTAAAAAAAAAAATTTGCAACTTTTTTAAGTTACAAAGTTATACCTTCAACTTCAAAAGTATTATACATAACTTATACATATAACTTAGGCGACAAAGTTATACGTATAACTTTATGTAGTATAATATTTTGCAGAACAAACTTATCAATATAATTTCATAAAAAATACGCAATTATACACAAAACATTTATGTATAACTTAGATGTATATATAACTTTACAAATGAATTACATGTAAAGTTAGTCATATAAGTTATAAAAGTACAAAATTATATTGAAAACTTTTACGTATAACTTATTTATATAACTTAGGTATATATAACTTTATAAATGACTTACATGTAAACTTAGCCACATAAGTTATATTCAAGAACTTAGATGTATAAATTAATATCATAATATACTTATGCCAAAAACTTATACCAAAAAACTTATGTACAAAAGTTAACAAACTAAACTTGTATACACAAGTTATTCTGTACAACTTATATGTATAAAAGTTGTTCAATATAACTTGTGTGTATAAGCTATAAGTTAAGACACGTAATCTGTTATTAGAAAAAATTCTTTAAAACATATACAAGTGGGGTCTAGTTTTACTCATCTCATTGCGTAGAACATATCGGTGCAGACAAAATTAGAAACGGATACACGGTTCAGAAGTTATAGGGCTTTAAAATAAATGTTTTGCTTTTTTTTTTTTTTACATTAGCAGCGTTTTGTTTGGAGCAGGGAGGGAAGGTGCGGTTATTAGATGCAAACAGAGCAGAGAGGGAAGGTGCGGTTATTAAATGCAAACGTGGTCCGAACGTTCGCTCATCTAGAAACTAATGAACGACCGTGAAAATGGAATTGCGTCTTTCGGCGTTCACGCAAGGGATGGATTTGAGTGAATGGAAAAAAGAAAAATGTTTTTCGACTTTGAGTGAGGGTCACCTTCTATAATCTTCCTCTGATCCAGACGTAATTGCACTTGAGCGTTCTACCATCCTGTGAGCGTAAGATTAGGACTGACAAGTCACGATTTTGCCTCCTAGATTAGATCCGTATGTTTTTTAAAACTTTTTTTTTCCCCTTTCCGTATCCTTATCTTCTTCATGCTATACTACAGTCAAAAGGTTCTTAAGAAGCAGAAGTTGTTTTGGTAGAAGCCTTTCTAAATGAGGTCCCTTTTTTTTGTACTATAGGAAGGCCAAATTCTTCATGTCAAGGTTAAACTTTGGCCAGATAGCTTTGGCTTTCACCTATAAAAACACTGTCCCTCTCGTAGAACCAGTTGTAGACGATATATAGCCAATGTGAAAGGGAGAGGGAGGAGAGACAATATAGGCTCTTATAAAGTGTTTTTTTTTGCAAGAGGGAGTCCAAGCTCCTATGATCTGTAACAAACGATCCCTAAATAGAGACCAAAATATCAAACATGAGTATATGACCAGTATGGCAGTGTTTTGCGTCTGCTGATGATGGCATGCCAAAGCTTTATTTTATTTTTTTTACTTTTAAAACTGTATTTGATCATTTGTTTTATTCAAAATTTATTATAAATATTATGTATTTTTATGACTTATTCTATTATTAGAGATACTTTGATAATAATTTATTTATTTTATAATATATATAAAATTTTTAAATAAAATAAATATTTAAAAGTAAAAACAGTTGATTTGTGGACGCAGGGAGTACGGGCTAGTACTCCTGCTGTATGGCTAGGTAGAGCAGGCTACGCAGAGTGATGTGACAACACGGTGGCGCGGCTCCGCCCTTGTGACCTGAGAATTTTTTTTTATTTTTAACTGAATTTCCGAAGATATTCTAAAATAAACATGGTTTGAAACTTATTTGCGCGTCTAACCCTTTTGGACGCGCCACGGACCGAGGCGCGACAACTGTAAAGACCGCGCCATGCATGGCGGCGCGGTCCCCCATGACAGCGTGGCACCTTCTGCCGTGACGGGTGACGTGATTGATGATGTGGCAGCTGATGTGGCGGGTCTACCGCGCCAGCATGCATGGCGCGGTAGCGCGGCACAAGCCGGCCAACAGCAGTCATAGGCATGCCTATGTGCATTCAGCGGGCCAGCAGCAGCACGCATAGGCATCCCAGAGTAGCTATATGCATGCACTGTGCACTGTACGGAGTAGACATGTCTACTGTCCGCTATACTGCATGCACTGTCCACTCCACTCCCTAGTGATGGCCTAGCGCTGCGTGCATGCACTAGTGGCCTGGTGTCTGCCGTGGCCTAGCAGACGCGCTGCATGCCTTTGCACTGTTCACACTCTTCGTAGCGATGTGAGCAGGTTCCACATGCCTACTGTTGTACTACAGTATGTATGCGCCCAGTATATTAATTCATATTTATATATTTATAGTTTAAATTAATGTTTTAAGAAAATATATTTTATACTAAAATTGGACTGCTAGAATTGTATTCTTTCTGGGACCGAGGGAGTAACATGTATTTATTTAATTAAAATTAAGATCTATACTGTGAACAACTTGTGCGCATCTAAATTTAGAATAGAGGGAGTATTAGTAGAAACTTGTCACTTAATGACGGATCTAGCTAAAAACTACTACGAACATATCGCTCAAAATATGTTTTTAGAATACAATACACGTTGGAAATGGAGACACTTGTAACACACGAGTATTTTTCTCCCAACATATTGCTCAAAATATGTTTTTAGAGTACAAGACACGTTGGAATACGAGACTTGCCACACACTAGTATTTTTCTTCAAACATATCCCTTAAAATATTGATTTTCTTTTCAGTTGCCACACACCACTGCCCATGAGTACTTTTTTTTTTCCGGTTACAACACACGACCAAGATCAAAATACAAGACTTGCTAAAATTCAGGTGCCCGAATTTTAGTTTTCTTTTATGCAACCTAAAGTACACATATTTTATACTAAAATTCATTATAAGTTATATAGACGTAATCTGTATTTTTGGTACCGAGAATAAAAAACCTTTAACCCAACAAAATCTAATTTGTCTTGGCACAAAGGAAATTAATAATTAATAATTATTTATATATATAAGGATAAAAATTTAATAAGTAGAATAATTTGTGTAACACAAAAAATAGCAGTAGTGACACCAATATGTACTACTACCACCATCCCTGTAAAAAAATCGGCGGCAAACTATGCGTGCTGCTGCTGCTAGCCCGCTGCATGCACATGTCTATGCCTATGTCTGCTGTTCCGTACAGCCGCATGCGCATGCCTCGGCTCCATGCACAAGCCTATGCCTGCTGCTCCGTACCATAGTAGCTCCATGCGCATGCCTATGCAGCCCGCTAAATGAGAGAGAAAATGATCACAAGGCTAGGCAAGTCGCGCCAACGACTACGGCGCGACAAAGGAAGCCGCGCCATGCATGGTGGCGCGATATTCCCTGCCACATCACTATGCCAGGTCATCAGCCGGCAGCGAGGGTGCCACGCTGGCATGGGGGACCGCGCCGCCATGCATGGCGCGGTCTTTCAACTTTCGTCGCGCCTCGGTTCGTGGCGCCGTCCAAAAGGGTTAGACGCCATGAAATAAGTTTCAAACAATGTTTATTTTAGAATATCTTTGGAAATTCAGTTAAAAATAA